>VMRN01000034.1:1782457-2066832 GCA_010277015.1 Poeciliopsis turrubarensis
GAGCGAATCTCGTCCAGAGGTCGCACGTTTCAAACTAACGCGGCGTCATCTCCTTCTGTGAATGTGGAGAAGGACAGTGTCAACTTTTTGTTGCGCCCACCCCCACCCCTCCGGTTTCGTCTCATTCCGCCCTCAAAACGTTGCAGTTCGAGATTGTACATTTTAGAGAAAAGAGCTGAAAAGTGAGGAACGCGCTGATATTCAACCCCTTGAGTCAACACAAAACAGCTGCAAGTCCTTTCGGGTCCCATCGGTTTCTGCACATCTGGACTGGCATTATGTCAACTGAAAATCAGTTTGCCAATTATTGTGTGATGGCTATATATAATATATTAATATATATATCTTTTTGACACTTTTAAATCTTTTACTTACCCTAACCCTAACCTTAGATGCTGCTGTTACACTTGTGTGTTGATATTTCTACTCTTTATTATTATTATTATTATTATTATTATTATTATTATTATTATATTCTGAATCTATTTATGGGTATGAGAGTAAAATGGGCCTGGATGCTTGTGCTTGCAACACTTAAGATTTATTTATTCAACAGTGCAGATTCCTGCAGAGAGCAAAACCTCACCCCAGATTATTAAAACACATCCGTTTCATAGAGGCATGCTGTGGCTTTTAAGGACTTCCCTCTGTAACCTGCCTCCTGTAACAACCAGCTATTTAACGCGGTAACAGATCCTGCACAAAAGATGCTGGTCGTGTACTCTGAGCTTTGCTCTGATCAGACGGCGAGGAGACGTTTAAACCGTGGTTTGCGTAAATGGAGGCCTGTTACTATCCTCGATGATCTTCGAGATGAGACAAATCAAAAGGTTTTACTCAGCATCTTCGCAGGGATCTGCAGTCAGAGGTGCTAATGCTGGTTTTAAAAAGCCATCCGATATGGACTTTGGGGAATAGTAATAATAATAATAATAACAATAATAATATTTTAAAAAATCTATGATTGTCCTTTTCACCTTTGTGTGATGGCTCCGTCGCGTCCTTCCTGTCGCAGATCGTTACCTTTACGTCCGGGCCAGAAATTGTGATTTCCAGCTTTGTCTCACTGGCATATTCAAAATCATCTCTTTTGTATATGCAGAGTCTATAATTAGAATTTCTGCAGCACCTTTTTTTTTTTTTTTTTTTTTCTTTTAACAAAAAGATGCTGAATTTTATTCAGGGTTTGCAGAAACAGACTGTGGGGAAATCACAGTTACAGCTTCCTCTGCAGCCTCAGATCTGGCCTCAGCACAGCTGCTTATACAGCAGCTACTCACACCCACACACACACACACAACAGAGACACACACACCTCCCCTCCCCACCCAACGCTGCTTTGTAAGACTCTCTGAGGATTCCTGCTCTGTTTTCAGCATTCAGCACCCCGCATGCCTCTGCGACTGCCGACGCTGGCACCGAAAATCGTTTTAATCACATTAACCTGGGTCAGTGGCTTGCCGCACTTTTAGCCGTCCCACTCTGCGGTGTTGCCCACTTGAACATATTCAGTGGGAGAACGCAGACCAGACAGAAATATGTGGATGTGGCCCTGTTGCGAGTGCCAAGAACGATCCGCCCGGTCATCTGTCTGTGTTCACAGAACATGCTGGGAGTCATTTGCTCACTCTGAACGCAGACGGTCACAATTACAGATGGAAAAAGTTCACGCGCCCTCCGTGCAATGGGAGGTTTCTGCAGAGTGATTTCAAAAGAGTTTGTCACGCAGCGCAATGACGACATTAAAAGGAGCACGTAACTTTAAAAAAAAATATGTTTGAAAAAACATTTTTTTGTAACAGTAAAGTAGGAGGCAAGAAAAAAAGTGCTAACTAGAGAAATGCTTTGAAGACAAAAGGGAAATTGTTCCATTAAGGTACGCGTACACGGTTTTGATGCACAGCGCAAAAACCCTCCTCCCGTCTCTGACTGGTTGTTTTTGACTGGGAGCAGTGGATTTCTTCAGATGTCAATAGTAGCACCAGGAGGAGCTTGATTTTTTTTTTTTTTTTTTTTCACAAATGGTGACAGTTTTTTTAACAAAAGTTACATAACCCAGCTTTGATGTACAAACATTGCAGGTTTTAAGGTGAGCAACCAGCTCTACTGACCTGTGTGGTACAGAAATTTACAACCAGTCAGTCTGCTAATATTTCCTTTGCATGACGCATGCGGAAAAAACTGCAATGCGTATCCCACTCTTATTCAAGAAATTGACACCAACCAGGAAGTGTGCTTGTTCTGCAAAGTGAGCATATTCATTTTTAAGGCTTGTTAAAAAGCGGCACCTTGTGTATGCACCAAACAAGCATCGATTGTCAGATTCATTTAGAGTAACCGACCGAAGAGAAGCCGTGCCAAAGCCAGGCTCATACCTCATGCTACCAAGGGACAGGAAATCAACACCGACACAAGCAGCGAGACATGCCGTCAGCAGAAGTACAGAGGTCTGGCACAAACCTGGAGACATATACACTGTGGAGGAAAGTTATGCATGACTTAACAGGTCTGGTTGTTTGGGACTGAGGCTAGATGGAAATGGGAGGCAGAAACAACAGGAAGTAACAGAACATAATCTGTGCTTGGAAGTTGGATTTTCCAACATGAAAACCAGGAGATCTACAATTGCCCCAGTGGTTGAATAATGTAGATCAGGATTATTCAAACAAAGACTCAAGATGTCCTCTGCTCCTTTAAAAAAAATGCACTGGGCTTCTGTCTGAGTAAACAATTGCTTCGATAAACTTAGACGACCAAAAAGGACATTATGTACTGGAACAAAATGATGCGTCCAAAGATTTGTTGAGTGGGAACAGACTTACAGATATCACCAAGAAACCACCTAAACAACTCATCTCATGGACTGTGGCTGGAGCCTGAGAATCAGCAGAACAATTATGAGTTTTGAACAGTCGAGATGTTTGTGATGTTCTTTGAGGAGGTTCTTTGGCCAGTCAAACAATCCAGAGTAAGAAAACAGGTGATCGAGAAAGGTCTTAACATGGCCTTCCTATGATTAGAGGTGAATTAGCTTTTCACGAGATGCACTTAATAAACTCCTGCCATTTCGCACTAACCACGCATCAATTCACACTCACCTTGCCTTCAGTAAATAATATCCATCAGCAGGACGTCACGTGACGTGATGGTAGGTTGGCGTTGGACTCGGATGCACCCCCTGTTTGAGGCATGATGTGAAGCGTCAAGGACTGCGATAAGTCAACAGCATTATAGCAGACAGTTCAAGTTCTTCCTGGTGGACTTTATTTTCCTACGTCTTGGTTTTTTTTTTTTTCTTCTTTGTTATGGCGGTTGGAAAGCAATGTTCATATGTGCATTACCACAATACTGGAATGGAGTCCTATTGGTTTACTGATACCTTAAAAACTAGAATCTTACTGGTTTTACACACACACACACACACAAAAAAAACAAAAACACGATTAATATTACTCTAATTTACAAATTCATCTACACAACACAATGGCCTGCAAAAAAACACTCAATACAACTCAATAGGTTGCGCTAAAGACAATAAACACAGTTCACACAAGGAAAGAAAACCCTCCATTTGCTTGTATCTGGTGATGAAATCGGTCATAAACCAATATAAACAGGAAGTGCTGGATAGGCACCTCCCATACATCTGTTCAATTGTGGGTTTAATCAAAGAAAAAAAAAAAGGATTCATCCAAAATTTCCCTCAACAGAAGAAAAATTCAAATTAGCTTATGGCTCTGTAGTGTGAGCTGTATTTACATTGGATGCGTGACGTAGTGCTACCACAAACAAACCCAGGACAGGCAAAGTTACAACTGCATTGTTATAATAAAGCGTTGTGGCCAATATTAGGAAGACTAAATTAAGGCACAAAGTGGTAAACAAGTACAATCTTGGTCACTTTCTCTCACATGATAATACCTAGAAACCTTTTAATGAAAATATATGCAGAATGGTGAGGAGGACAAGTAACCAAGGAACAGGCAGGGAATCCAGAAACAAACCGGAGAATCCGGCAGTGTGTGACCGACAATGGGGAGCCAGTTGATGGGAGCGTGATTACTAGACAAAAACAAGGGAGGCACGCTGAGGGAAGGAGACTAGTGAACATGAAACGAGATGAGGAGAAAGTAAACAATAACCACATAAAAAAAAGAACTGATCTAAGGAACAGCAAGAATCAGCTAACCTGAACACAACAATGCAAACTAATAAATAAGATCTAAAGTGAGCATGAATAAAAGTACAAACAGAAAACCCAGCCTGGCATAAACCAGCCATTTGTTCTCCGTTTTGCTGTCCACACCTCGAGGGTCTGGGCTCTCATTTTTAAAGGATTTATTTATTTTTTTTGGTTTTTCTGGCATTAATTCAACCAGGAATTCAATTCAACAGAAATGCGACAAAGGCCAACGGGGGAGGAGTCAAACTCGTGACTCCCAGGTCGAGCACCGAAGCCGCCGCTTTTGGCTTATGTGCTCTAACCCTGGGTGACCGGTGCACCGGAGTTTGAAATCTTACCCCAATCACTAACAGTTTTCTGTGACGTGTAAATTTATGTCAATCAAATCTTTGGAAGCAGGGTCAACACAGACCGCATGGCCTCGTTCACTTCCTCCACTGTCGTTGTTTTTGACTGCAATTCTAAAACGGCGCAGAGAAGTGATGTCACCACTTGTCCTTCTGTTTGTTGATTGGCCTGTCGGAAATTCTACCGGACAAATCCAGGTCAATGGGAGAAAGCCCAGACGGACGAGTGACGGGAGACTAGAGTCAAGCTGAATGATGTAGGAAGGCAATGGCCTGGCTAAGAAAAACCCCAAACAACCTTAGATTATGGCACATTGTCTTACTTTAATTTAATATTCCACAATATGGCCCAACGAAGACTGAACAAAAAATGAAAATATGCTGAAAGCAGAAACATACAGAAAAAAATTTGTGATGTTATCATGTGGTTATATATCTAAAATACATAGCCACCAAAAGAAATGAACTGATATGCCATTTTTTGTAGACATGCTGAGTTCTTTGCCATACTTAAAAAAATGTTTAAATGATTTTCTGTCTCTTTTTAAGTTAAAAATGCATGTCTAGCCAAACATGTCCATTACAGATCCATATATCTGCTCTGCCAAGAGATCCCGTTCCTTTCATATGTTCAAAAAAAAGCATTCAGCTGTCTGCCTTTTCTCAGTGAAATCTTGATGCTTAAGGGTTTTTATTCCCTGGCGGTAGTGTTTATGCCTCCATTATTTTCGGGCTTTTCTCAACACTTCACACTCCTGCGTGAACCTTTGAAGACCAGAAACAATCAACTGAGAGTCAAAACGGCCTTTTGCATTCATATTTCTCACAGATTGCTATAATGCGATGGAAGCTGAGTCGCAACACATAGGTCTGAGGGAAAAAGAAGAAAAAACCCCCCCAAGAATAACAGAATAATTGATGCAAGTCTCACAGTAAACAAAAGGTTGTTTAAAAAAAAAACAAATCGTGTTTCCCAAAGAGGGTGAGAAAATGTCCTCCGTTTGTATTCTGAGTGGCTAATAAGCATAATGGGTCTGCAAAACAATCTCATTCACCACAAACTGCACCAAGGTCAGTGCGACCACTGCAAAATCGAGGCAAACAAGTGAGACGAGCGTGATGCGCCAGGAACACGGGTTCTGATTTAGCGCAGCAAATAACGCTTGTTTTCTTCTCGGTCGGCCGGGGAGCAGACCCTGCCGTCTCCGCGTCGGCGTAGAGCAGGCCCGCACCAGGACACTTGTTGGCAGCTAATGCAGTGCGGCCCGCCTGGCCGCCACGGCTAAGTTCAGGCATTATCACTTTGACCCTGAGGCTAACAGCGAAGCCCCAGTTCTGTCTGCTTTAACTTAGCTCATTCACATTCCACCTCCAGCTACTTCTCCCCACTGCTGTGCTGCTGTGGGAGATGTTGATTTGCCTAATGCCTTAACTAAATTAGAACGATAACCCCGAGGAAAGGAATGTGTGGCTGCGGGCGAGCGTATTCCAGCGTTTTCAGGGGTGTATTTATTTATTTATTTATTTATTTGTTTTCACTTTTTTATTTTTTGCACAGCAGAGACGAGCCAACGCTCCAGATGGCAGCAGTGTGTTTATTAAAGCCAGGGCCTCACTGACACACAGTGTGCTCATTAAACCTGTGCAGAGGAGTCCGGCTGTATCTAAGATACCGTACTTTACCACGGTATCCATGCGCCTCGAATCTTTGTGAGGCTCTTTCATGTTAAATTGTAAACTTCCCACATGTGCAAAGCAGTAAACAATTGTAAGGTGGGAGGAAGAGTTCACATGGTTTCCATATTATTTTAAATAATAATGGTTGAAAAAAAAGTCCCAAAAGTGAAGCGTGCATTTGTATCCAGCAAGGCTATTAGACTTAACTCAAAACGAAATGACGAAAACTGAACTTGAGCAAACATTTCTTGTCCACTGAAATAAATAAAATTGATAATTAATAGGGTGAGGGGGCGATTATAACTAGCTGGAACCACGTCAGGCTTTTATAAAACTAAAACTGAATACTGAAACTATAGCTATCATATCCATGAATCCCACAATTGCCAGAACTGTGCTGTTCTCCATTAAAAGTTGCTAGTGGATGTGAGTTTCTTTGTAGTTTTTAACCGGGCCTTTCTTTAAATTAAGACAAAAGTTATTGCTGACCTGTCTGCTCCATGGTCCACTTCTAGTTATCCGTTGTCCAATATTCTCCAACAAACACCTGAAGCAAAACAAGTGCATTCTGAAGGGAAATTCCTGAACACAACTGTCTGCAACATAAATGTCTGCAGCATTTGTATTCAAAAGGTGTTGAATATAAATGCATAACTTTAGGAGTTTACACATACATAAAAAAACTCAACAAAATACATTGAAGGCTGCTTTTGTAACAAAGCTGTGGAAGAGTCAAGGGAACTAACAGCTTTTGCCACGCACAATACAAGAACCAGCAGAGCTTTAAAGTGCTTTGCTTGTCGTTGTATTGTGCAGTGAAAAACCAACAAAGTGTGCAAAATTGTTTTTTTTTTTGTTTGTTTTTTTTTTTAAATCAAAGTATGCCAAGGTGATTGTTGACCCTTTAAATGACTGAGAGACTCAGAGAGAGAATAGGAGAGTTCATTGTCTCTGTATGTCAGCAAGTGAAAGGTGTCGGCACCGCAAGAATAACACACACAAAATCTCAGCTGGAAACTACTAACATCAAATATCAAAATGTCAGGATTAATGACTTGGTTTTCCAATATGTACACGAGCCTGGACTCTCAGAAAGTTCGCTGTGTTAGAGCTGGAGCTCTCGAGATGACGGCAAATGCTTCCTGATTTATAGCAGAAGCAATTATGTCATGCGAGCGAACCAGTGCTCGATGGGCAAATCGGTGCAGGTAATTAGAAAGAATAATGAAACAGGGAGTCGGGGGAATGAATTCCTGCCTAAAAAAAAAAGAAAAAAAAAACTAATCAAAGATAAATGGCCCTTCCATATTACCCAGTCATTAGGTCGGAGAGATGATTGTTTTAAGTCCCAGAGTGCAGCAGCCACAGACTGTTTCTCAAACAAAATCTATTGCCTTGCTGACACCGCCAACTTGTTTGCAGACTGATTGATATTTCATAACACGTAAACATCCCCTCGGTGAATAAACTCAGCTGCAGGCTGAAACAGTGGGGGTTATCATAGTTAGGAAAACGGTTATTGATGGACTGACAAAAGAATTCAGCTGCTGTCATGAAACGCGTTCAGAAGCAAAACCAGCTAAATATTTTGGTTCATTCATTTAATACAAATAAATGCAAGTAAAAGCTATTTACTGGAGTAGTTTAGTTATTATGCGAAGGTATTTTATCAGTTGTAGTTCTCGTACTGTCAGCGGAAAAGTCTCCAGAATTTGTCCAAAAGTGAAACAATCCTGGGATCAATGGAAAGTTTGACAGCGAGCAGAGTTTTACCTTTAATGGACGATATCATAACATGACTATAGTTTTGTTATTGAAACTGTAAAATCAACACTGTGGCTGTTTGGCTGATTGACAGTGTCAAAATGTTTGTGTGATTTTAGGATCTCAGATCTCATGACCGCTTACCGACACATCCCCAGTTACTTTCTAAGTAGTTTGCAACATCTCAGTCAATGTGAGATTTTTTTTGTTGATTGCTATTTGGCAACCAGGCTTTGATTAGTATAAAAATGTATAACTCGATACCAAGACCAAGAAAATGGCTTCGTACCATTTGCGATACACCAAAAATCTATTTGGGTTCTTTCTACTGAAGTTTATAAAAATATGAACTACAGTGCGACGGATTTTATTGTATTGATTAGGACGAAACTAGAACAAAACTATATTAAAGATTCGATCCTTACAAAAATCATCAAACCGCCTCCCACAAAGTGCCGCCCTGGGCGGTTGCCCATATCAGAAACCGCCAATGTACATGCGTCGCAATTTTTGTACCAATCCGTTCCTGTAGTAAGACAGAGTCATTAGCTTTTCCATTACAAATGTGTTTAAAACTGTTGATATTCAGCAAGTGTCGAGACAGCACCATTTTCCAATTGCTGTGTTTCCACTAAATAAGATCAAATCTCGTGAACAAGTGAAACAACATCGCGTGTCGTCATTCCCTTACCACCTCCTGTTCCTGTTCTTATTCATCTTTTTTTTTTTTTTTTTTTTTTAATATTCATTTGCCATCTTATTCAAACTTTACCATTTTTTTACTAACCTTGTTCTGTCGCACAATATTGCCGATTCACTTAAAAATGGGAGCATTTTGAACTTGTCTCAATTCATTCCACATTTTACGCGGTTTGCGGTCCAAACTTTAGAAGCAGCTTTCTTGTTGGAGCAGCATATTGAGGATGACTTGCAGAAAGTCCAGGTGGGGATAAACTATAAAGAAAAGGAAGATTAGGAGAGACAGCTGCACCCAAAGAATCACTAGAGAGCGAGTTGTAATTCCGATTAAACGTTGCATTTTATTTTACTGCGCTGTAAAGACACGGAGTTTTTAAAGCATGTACATGAGGCTGATTTTATGAACTTTATTATCATCAGACTCAGTATCGGTGTAATGACTTTTCTTAAGTGACTCTGGCTGGGATCATCATTCAGCCATGTTACCTTCAGGTTGTGTAGGAGCAACTGGCAAGACGTTTAATGTTTTCTGCACGTAGTATAAATTTTCTTTCTTTCTTTCTTCCCTTCTTTCTTTCTTCCCTTCTTTCTTTCTTTTTTTCACCTTTTCTGATCACCTTTTGCCTCTTATGTGTGAATGTGTCCAGGTGACCTCACCTGCCCCTTGAACATATTTCACTGACCACAGCAGCAGTGCAAACCTTTTAACTTCTGATAGGTGGAGCAGAGAAGAGGAGCAGTGCAGCCCTCCTCCTTCCACCACCATCCTTCCTTTCTTGCCCTGTCAAGTTGCTTTTGGTCCAGCAGCTTAAGTGCATTTGTCTTGTGCTGATTTAAAAGATTCTGTCTCCATCTCTAGAAAATTGGGAGGGTTAACCTTTTGGTATTCAGCTCCCACTCGTTCCTCGTGGATGGGCTGATGCTTCAGAGGCTTGGTATATCCTAAGGCAATCAGGTAACATGTTTGTTTTATTTCCTTTTTTTTTTCTTTTCAAAGCGCTGATTCTACTTGCTGTGAATAGGGCGCATACAAGAGAAAACAGAATTGCAAGAAAAAGCGTTCAAGCTTTTTTTTTTTTTATTATAAACAACATTCAATCTCAATTTTTTTCCCCCTTTGCCTCTTTTAACTAGTCTTGTCTTGTTTAGTTGTAGCAGGTTTAATTTTCCCCAGAGTCTCGGGGAAAGATTTGTTTTGCTCGCCCAGTTTCCTCAATTGCACTTGCTGGTGAAGCGTTCGGCAGGATGTCACGAATTTAAAATCTCACACTGATGCTGCCGATTATCCAGAAAGTAAATTGTTCAGTGTGGTTATCTGCTATTTTCTTCCGTTGAGACAATTGTGATGCAAACCGATGATGATTCTCTTTTGAAGTGATCATTTGAAACACAATAAGGCATCTGGCCACTTGCAAAAACAATTAGTGTGCAGATCCACCAACAGAGTGATTCTGGCTCTACTGGTTCGTAGCGCCACCTGTGCTCAAGACATTGCTATAGGCTAACTAAGAATATTATGTGATCACAAAAATAATGTAGAAATTGTTTTATGTTGAAAAATGCATGGAAACCGTTTAAGGCAATGGAAGATTGCACAGTGTTTGTCTTTATTTTGTCCAGGACATCAGTCTTAGTTAGCCCATTTAATCAACTCCATCAGCTTTTCAATCAAATTTGGACGTCTATTGATCTCTTTATAAAATTCTTTTTGATTTTCTGTAATTTAAGTTGCATTCACACCACCCCTGTTTTAGTTCGATTTCATCAAACTGTTTTGTTTGCATTGAAAGTCCGGTTTGCTTGTGGAACCGGTGTGAACTCTGGTCCACGTAGGTCTTGGTTCGACTGAAGTGAACTCCGGATGCACGTGTGGATCCGAGCATACAAGAAGCTGCTCCAAAAACAGGAAGTGGACTGTGAAGAATTTCGGGTAGGAGCAAACAAAACAAGTGCGCAACTCTGGCGCTAGAGGGAGAAAATGGCTGGTTGTCTTTTACCAAAGTCAAAACAGAAATCCTGCAACCGCTAAAATGTGACTCTACTCCGTTTTTGTTTGCATTTGTGAAGAAGGAAATGACGCTCAATGTCTTCTTCAGAGGTTCTCATGTCGTTTCTTTCAATATTCTTTGAAAAACCTGTTCACCCTCACCTGTGGTCGAAGGGTTTGTTTCGTTTGACACAGTGCAGTGGGAAAGCGAACTGCACTAACTGAAAACGCAACAAATATTAATAACGTTGGTCCCTAACAGAACCAAGTCTTCTGGAAGATCCGGTGTGAAAACCCCCTCAGAGAAAAGGACAAAATCCTGCATTTGTTTTAGGAAAATTGGCGGAGGGGTCAGACCCAGGCGAGGAGGATCAATGATCACTTGTCGCACGTCAGATTCTGCCCTCACTTTCATTATGTTTGGTCATGATTCACAATCTTGTTACGCTGCAAAAATATCAATGGCAAATCCCAGCCGGAAGCACCTGGAATCAGCTCAGCGTATTGTGTTATGTTGGCGCGATGTCAAGCACTTCACGTTGACGGTTCTAATCTTAGATCATTAAAACACACGGGTTCTTGATTTTCTGCAGCATGAGCGTATTAGTTTCCTCGTTCCTCTCCCTGAAGCTAAACGGATCCCAAAAGGGAAGGGAGGGTAAAAGAGCCTCTGTTGGACAAAGAGTAACCCATGACCTCTTTTACTATCTTTTTCTGCTGTTCTGCCTTCTAATCAGCCATCAGGGATTGTTTGCGTCTTCATTTGTGTGTGTGTGTGTGTGTTGCTTTTTTTTTTTTTTTGACCCACAATCCTGTGCAACCTCTTCGACCTCGGCCCTGCAGTCCCCCGTGGCTCTCTCTCACACACCTTAACTACTGTTCAGCCTCACACACTCTCTCCTCCTCCTCACTACACCTCCCACATAACCTCTTCACTGGCGGAGCCACGTAATTATTTTCTCTGGGAGACATGCTGCTTGTGCTCGTCTCTATCTTTAATTACGATCATGCAAGAGGGAGCTTCAACAGGAGGGGCGAGATAGGCGGCTTTGATGTTGTCTTGCTCCTGGCCCTCCAGTTCTTTTCGTTTTCATGTCCAGGCAAATGGTAGAACGTTTATATCTGGAGCTCATTCATTCGCACCGGAGCGCCTCGTATTCTCTGGCAGTGATGGACGGAGCGTCTTTGTCCACAGCAGATTGTGAAAGCTTGGATTCCACGCTGCCGGTTTTCAGGCAGTAGCATTGAGTTAACAAGGCCAGCATGTCATTCTGCACCAAAAGTAAATTCCAGCCCGGCCATCTGAGCGCTTTGATCCCTGCTGCCAGTGCCAGCAAGACTTTGTATGTTTTTTTGGGGGGGTTTTTTTTGTAAAGGAAACACTGTCAGCAGGGTTTTTTGTATGCGAACAGGAGTGCGGGTAAGCCTTTTCTGTAGGTTTTATGAAGCGCCCTAAATTAGTAAGCGCACTGTGCATTTGAAAAGAATTATAATTAGGCATAAAACAGACAAAATTACATTCTATAAAATATTTAGCCTTTTCCTGGTGTGTATTCCGTGGGGCAATCCACTTTTGCAGCTATCAGGCAACCTGGGGGAAATAAAGTTTTATAGAGAGCGAATTTTAATATCATTTGCATTTGTGTGCAGGCACTAATTTGCACCTGAAAGCGCATAAGCCCGTGCGTGTGAATGTCTGTGCAGACTGAATAGTGGCTGAGAACCTTCTGCTGCTAGTCTGCAATCAGAGCATTGGCTCAGATGTTGGCTGCTGGCTCTTTTGGAAACGAAGGGGAAGAACCCGTGCCATTTCAGACTGAGGCAGGGTCTGCTGTTTCCAAGCCTGTGACTGCCTGGATTTTACCCTGAATTTATCCTGAGGTTATTTTGGCTTGGTAAAAAAAAAAATAAAAATAAAGGGGTTATAAGTGACTCACAACTCAGGCCGTCATTCTGACAGGAACATAAAAACATGCAAAACATATTCTTGATAAAAGCTACAAGCTGCAGTTTAAGTTTGTTGCTGCAATGTGATAAAAGCAACAACGACAAAAAAAGTCCAATGCATGATATTAATCTTCTTTCCACTCTGCCCTGTCCTCATCGACTGCACTCTCAGTAAAGCGTTTCTATTCAGAGTGACTTCCTGCTAAAATATTAAGGAGTTGCAAACCACGAAACAACCTCAACAATACTTTTGCTTTTACTCAGCTACTTTGACTGAAAATGTTTCACATCTTTTGTTTTCAGGTTGCATTTTACATAACTGCTAACACACTCTCTCCCACCACTGGCTCTTGTTTTCTGTGCAGAGCACACATTACTTTTTAGCTTCAATCACACTACTAGAAATCTGGCTCGCTCCATATCTGAGCGCCAGCTCGGACTCACCCATTTGTTAGTCCTCGTCGCCGGGCCGAACGCCATGTCTCCTGAGTCGGAAGTCAACAATAAACTATAACAAAATCCTCCCTAATGACAACAGCAGAAGCAGACACGTGGAGCACATTTGCATAAACGAAAACAACCGCAAGAAACGGTGTTTGAACTAGAGGTTGCCCGCTCCTGCCATTTCTCAGGCGTGGCATCTTCTTTTTATGTGGAAGGGTAGGAAAGTCAATTGAAAGTTAATTCCAGTGTGTTTGATTAATGGGCGCCGGAGGAAGGCGCTTTAATCCGTTCAACTGTTTCATTTCGAGCGACACACACAAGTAATTATTCCCCCCCCCCGCTTTCTCCCAGAGTAAATGTTTTTGTTGCGGGTTGCCATCGTCTGACAACAGCTGTCTTTCCAGGCTTCCTCTAAAGAACGTGAGGGGAGTAGGTGCTGGAGGTGTTGTCTGTGTTTTTTTTTGTTATTTTTTATTTATTTATTTTTGTTAACAGATGTACAGTTTTGGCAATTCTGGAGAAAAAAATAAAGTACAAAAATGAAAGAGAAAGGGAGAATGATTTTAGTCAGTTGATGCTGCAGGTGATGCTGGAGAAGGTAACGACGGAGCAGCAAGGAACATAGACGTAGAGGTGAAAACATCCTGCTCAGCCGACTTGTGCAGCACAGCGCCTCGCCTTTGTTCTTTCTTCCCCTGCCAGCCACAAGGTTAAACACGCCACATATGGCTTTGACGTGATGCATAATTGTGAAGTTGAGAGAAGAAGATACAGCACATCTATCCATTTTCTATTCCCTCTTTGTCACAGGGGTCAGAGTTGCCTGCCTCGAGTTCTCATTGGGCGAGAGGCAAATGGACGCCGTGGACACGCATCACCACTTCATCACGAGGAAACAGAGAAAACAAACTGAACAGAAAACCATCCATGCGCCATCAAAACTAACCTAAGCTGGTTGTTGGATGAAGCAAAATAACGAAAAAACAGACATACTTTAAAAAATTTTGACAAATAAACTTTGCCAAATTGGAACATTGGCCAACATGTTCGATGCGTATTGATGATAGCACTCGTCAAAATGCAACGTTTGCCACTGGTTTCTCAGTTAGGACTTCTTATTCTTCTTTCTGGTGTAAAGCACTTTGAACTGCCTCGTACCTGAAACGTGCCACACAAATAAACTTTGAAATATTGGAGAATTGTGGCGAGCGTTCATCCCTCCTCTCCCCCCCTTGTTTCCAGGGAACCATATGTCTAAATCCAGGATTGCCTTTATTGGATATATAGCTCCATCCATCTTCCCATTATCCTTCAACCACTTCCCTGTTCTTGGAGAAAGTTAGATTTTGATCTAACTGCGAGCCATCACTTGTGGATGAACTGGTCTTCTTAAAGCTATATTCTAATAATGGCTTTCTTCTTCTCCTGTGTGACTAATGCTCACTTTGCCGAGTCTGTGAGTAGATGGTCGTGTATTAGTAGATTCGCAGTTGTGCCATTCAGGTAATATTTTTTTTAAGTAAGAAGAGAAAAGAAAATGCCACCGTGGAAAATGGCAATTCCATTTCCAGGTGATAAAATGATCAGTAGGACGTTCAAAGTCAAAATATTGTTTGGTCATCAGTAGTGGGAAAATTTAAGGTTATGATGATCATTAGCTGAATCATTGCATAGCTGTATTAAGATACTTGTGTGAAGCATGAGCTCATGAAAAAGAGTTTAGTTTCTCTGTCCTCAATATTACAATTAAGTCACTGAATTGTTTCTTTATCTATCATGGCTCCTAGTGAAAGAAGACGTGTGCTTGCTGTCTGATCTGTAAACCAAGCAGATTATCAAACTATGTGAATGGAAAGAAACTCTCCCTATAAAACTGTAAGTTGTGTTCTGCTCAAGGCTCGTTCTCCTGACCACAATCAGTGAGCAGAGACTTCGAATAAATACCGATTAAGAATATTTTCTTTCTCTGTTTCTTGAAACAGTTTTCCCTCACGCTTTGTTAAAGGAAAAGTTCCACAACACATCTAATCTCACTTTAAGCTTCTTCAAAACCGTCTGCTTTGTTCGCGGCTCCCTGACGTTCTCCAACAAACCTCTGAGGCCTTTGCAGAATTACTAAAACTCCTGCTGACGTTGGGATTATTTGGGGGAGTCAGAGTGCAGTGGGCTGAAGGTGACTGTAAGGTGACAAAATGTCACCAACGTTCAGAGATTTTGCTCTGTTCCACTTGCATCATGTGGCAAAGGTCTGAAATAAGGAAAATGAAGACGCTTACTGTCAACATCAGATGTGCCTTCGGTGCACACGCCCGTCTTCTTTTTGTCCAGTTCAACTCACAAACAAAACATTATTTTTATTTCTATTTTTTTCTTTTAGTTGTTGTTGTTTTCTCCATTCTGTTTTCTGGTCTTGTCTGAGTTCCTGCGCTTTGTGTTTTCCAGCCCAGTGTCCTGCTGCACAGAGCAAAAGTTCTGGCCCATGCTGATTTCCAGTGCATGCAAAGAGCTCTGCACACAAACAGAGCTCTTTGCATGAACAGAATTTAACCTCATTTCAGTTTAATCACATTAATGGTTTTACATTTTTTCATAAAACTCATTGGATTTCATTTAATTTGAAAAACATCTCTCTAAAGATGTTTCCCCCCCCTCCCATATGCTCCCTTTCCTTCTCACTGCTAACCTTACTGTCTCTTTCCATTAAGCCTCCTCCCTGCTTGAGTGGCCAGACTGGGCTTTAATAGAAACTGTGAGCATAAATGATTTAATATCCCTGACTGAATAGGGGTTTCATTTCACCACAGACATTATGGGAATTCATTTAGCATTGGGCCAAAAAAAAAAAAAAAAAAAAAAACGTGCGGCACCATCAACAATGTTACAAGATATTTATGGCTTTCCACTAATTTCATTTCCTTGACTTGTTCCCCCTCCGAGTCCTCCCCTGCACGGCGTGGCGATAACACCCGCGCCGCAGTCCATCACGCCAAAGAAAACCATCAAAACACATTCATAACATGCTTACTCTTCCATAATAAAGCAATATGAGTCAGTGTGATGCACGGCGGAAACATGACAAGTGGATTCATTAGCTGCCCGGCCCATATTTTATGCATATCCGGCTCTTCACCTCCCTCCCCCCCCCACACCCACCATTTCCTCTGCTCTCATTATCACATTCTGCACGTTCAAAAAAAAAAGAAAATGTTGGAAAAACAACGGATAACCTCCGTGGCATGAGGGATGGACCGCTGCTCCTGCACTGCTTCATCTCTGCGGAGGCAAGCGGGATGCATAGAGGGTAATTGTCTTCTGTTGCCACTGTGAGCAAACACAATGCTTTCAAAGCAGCAGCAGCAGCAGTAAATAAAGCAGAAGAAATGCCACTTAATTTGCGACGTTTTCCCTTCAGCAGATGTTCAGTTTATCTCAGCTTGAATGGCTTTGTTAGAATAAAATTACCTTCAAATGTTTCTCCTCAATTAAAGTTTGATTAATTTCGACGCACAGCTCAATAGGTAGGAGGCGTATCATGGGGAGATAACCTCTTTCAGAAATAATAACAGCTTATCTTACACTGATTGTTCCTATATATATATAAAAAAAAAATAAATAAAATAAAATAAAATATATATATATATATATTTTTTTTTTTTTTTCAAAATATATAAAAATATATAAAAATAAAAATATACATATATATATATATGTATATTTTTAGGCCTCGCAAAGAAGCAGAGGTGGGACCAGCAGGGTGGAAGCCCGCAGAGTGATTGGCCAAATTTGGTGCCCTCCCGCCAATACAAATGCACCACCAAAAACACAAGAAATTGGGATTTGTCTCTGCTTGTTACGATCAGCTCCTCTCTGCGTGCGGTACGGAAACCGACGCTGAGCCGCCGTTTCTTCAACAACAACCGCAAGTGATGACAGGATTGGAAAGCTGCAAAGAGATCCACGAAAACTAAAGTGATGCAAAATGGTTTCAACGTGATGCAAAAGAAAAAGAGGGAGGAAAAAAACCCAAAAAGAAAACCACACTGGGAGACATCAAAAGAAAGTCAAATAATAAAAACAAAGCCTCTAAAAGCTTTGAAATCTTGACAAATGACTCACAGGTGGTACAATCAAGAACATCCGAGTTTTATCACTTCCTGGCTGAACCAGGATACAGACTTAAGACTTAATCCGACATTTTGTTCATTCTGCTTTTTTGGGTTTTCTTTTCTTTTATCTTTTTTGTCTCGTTCCAATAAAAAATTCAGGTTATACTTTTACATAAGGGAGAGTAAGCATCCAGGAACATAGTGCCATTTCATAACACTATAAAGTAACTTTAGTTGTTGAGAAAAAATATTTTTGGGGGGCCAGAATAAATAAGACCGTAATTTGTCGTGAGTTCATGCACTGTGCTGGTTTTGTTCTTTGAGCAAGGTGATGTTCATGCATGACTCATTTTGTGCACCAGTAAAAAAAAGCTGGTGCCTCGAATGTCTTGAATTTGGAAAAGAAAAATCATATTTTATTTACTACTATAGAAGGGTTCAGTGAATGCGTGTATGAAACTGGTGGGTTCGGTACCTCGAAAAAGGTTAAGAACCACTGGTCTCGACCGATTTGGTCATGTTTTTGAGTTGTCCGACTAACAAAACCCAAATTTGTTTTTTTTTAATGTTTTTTTGATCTTCACTGTGGACCTCATCTATTCAGTGAAAATAACATAAAAATAATCGTCAAAAAAAGTTTCGACAGAGTTAAAAGAAATGTTGCAAGAGCCAGAAAGCTGGTCGGAAATGATTCGAAGGCGGATGGAGTGAAATGCAGCACAACCCTGGAAAAAAAAATCCACCAAACAGCATACTCATGAGTCAACTTATTCCACCCAAAGTCCAGATAGAAATCCAATTGGAAATTAACAGGAAACCTTGAAATTAGATGTTCATAGGCTGCATTCATCCCTGAGCAATTTTCCAGAGACGGAAGATGTCAGCCTCTCCATGGAGAGATAAAGAAGAGTTTTAACTCAAAAGAAAATCAAAATGCGGTTCACAAAACATGCCTCTTGTTTTTAAGATCTTATTTGTTAAAAAATATATATATTTTTTTGGAAATTTCACAATTTTATACAATTCCTGGATGCTCTGTCACATCAGACCCAGAAGAATCCTTAAAGAAAAAAAATCATCATTGTAATGAGAGAAAAAAAATAAATCAATTAAAAGGTACGAACATTTTTGTAAGGTATCGTCTTGGAGTCGTGCTGTGTCGACGTCAACTCCTCCGACTAACAGACGCTGTTCGGGCTTCGCTACGCCTCCCACACAGACTTCTGCTTTTTGTTGGGTGGAATTTGAATTTTCCACATTGTCTTCTCTCAGAGGAAATTGTCAGAGCAAAGTGATTCAGAGAGGTATTGTATCTGCTACTAATCCTGATCGCCCACTCCACACCACAAGCTGCTGACTGTTACACTAAGCAACAAAGTCGCTGTCCTACATATTGATGTTGAAATGCGCTTTTTTTTTTTAATAAATAAATTTTAAAAATCACCCAAAGAACAGCAACCCCCCCCCAAAAAAAACAACAAAAAACTTTTCCTTTTTTTGCTATTGTTTCCTTAATAATTTGCACTGCGTGTGTGCATCATTTATGAGTCTAATGCATTTTTCATGTGTGGGATTTTGTTCTGCTTTGTTAAAAACTCAAGTTGGAAATAGGATGGACGAATGAAGTAAGCCATGAAGAGTCCCTGCCGTCTTTACAGATATTTAGAAACGGTATTTATTTTTGCTGTTGTTGCTTTTTCGAGTATTTACCCAAAACCCCCGAAGCAAAGCGCTCTCTCTATGGAGGACGTCGAATTTCAGCCTGTTAAGTCGTTTGTTTCGAACGCCACCGACTCGGGTGAGGTCTGC
Source organism: Poeciliopsis turrubarensis (assembly GCA_010277015.1). Taxonomy (NCBI): domain Eukaryota; kingdom Metazoa; phylum Chordata; class Actinopteri; order Cyprinodontiformes; family Poeciliidae; genus Poeciliopsis; species Poeciliopsis turrubarensis. The sequence goes on from VMRN01000034.1 coordinate 1,801,421, forward strand.
ACAGACCAAACCCCAACAGCATCTGCCTGTGTCCTATCTGTCCCCGATTGACGCCCCACAGACCCCCCACCCCCCCCACAGTCAACAAGGTAGCAATTGAAATGGCGGTGGGAAGGCCTCTCAAGCTGATTGAGTAAAGCTCATTATCCTCGGCCGTCACAATGAATCCATTTCATCAGCGCAACAGCTCTCTACATCAACTGTCGCAACTCATCTCATCCAATTGAATTTCACACAAGCCCTTTGTAAAGGCTGACAACCTTGATGCGTCGCCGTCTCTTTTAAGCAGATTAACTTATAGTCTGCTGAAACCCGGTAGGCATACCTTGGTCACCGTGGCGATTAAATGACTGTATAATGTAGTGACACGTTATAAGTATGAGTAAGTGTTGATGTAAGAGTTCCACTTTTACAAGAAAAAACATTCGTTTACAGTTTTAAACCTATAGCAGGAAGACTTACGGACTTGGTTTCCATCCAGTGATGGTTTTACACACAGATAAGTTTCACCTCTTCCCCGAGGGCGCCTGAGAGCAAGAAAACACCCACACCTGGCAGTTTATACACCTCTGTTGTGTGTTCCTATCTACTGGTAAAATATGATGTCAGTTACTTAAGCTAGATTATCAGAAATGGACAGCCAGTGGTTTCTGACAGAATCCCTATAAAAGCTTTCCACGCTGGAATGTTGAGAAAACACCTTTTAAATATGAGTAAATAAAAGTAATTTATGAACATCATGCCCTGCCACATCTTTGAAGTATGTGAATCATTTTTGATGGACTCTTGTTCCATGTAGTCGTGTGTGTGTTGGGATCAAGGGAGACAAATTCACAATGCTCCGCTGCATCACTACCGGGTTACTTTTTTGTGACGTCACCATCTCATTTAATCTTTTTTCAGTTGATTACCCACAAGTGAAACGTCAGAGTGTTTCTAAATGATCAGACAGTCATTCATCTAATAGACAGTAGGTGAAGCCACAATGTTCCCTTTTGAGAATTTAAGCAGTAAGCATCCCGATGTGAGCTAAGCATCTGGATAGAATAGTGCCAGTGTTGAGTTGTTGCGATGTTTAAATCAGCTGATTCTGCAAGGATTGACACACAATGCCAAGAACGGTCTTGGTCTCGCTTGTACATGTTTGTCATATTAAACATAATTTCACAGTGACGTGGGAGCAATTATTTCTTATGACATCATGTTTTTCCACACCACTGAAACAGAAGAGAAACCAGACGGAAGTATACAGACGCCCACATATTGTGGACACATACCCAGGACGTGTGTACACCAACATGAATATTTTTTAACCTGCAGATTTTTGATTTTTGATTTTTTTTTTCTTTTTTTTTTGCAATGTTTGCACTCAGTTTGAATTTGAGAAAAGAAAAAAGAAAATCAGGCAAAACAAAGAATACCGGATATCTGAAAATTATTCAAACTGATTGTGCACATGCCAGCTTTTGGTTACTGTCTCAAAACTGCCAACTTTAAAATGATGAAGAATTGAATTGTGTATGTATAAAAAAAAATATGCGACAACTGTCTAAGGAAACATTTTAATCACTCCTATGAGAAACCCTGTTGCTCTTCAGTCCCAGCTTACTCAGTCTTTTTACACTTCATAAGTTCTTTTGCAGAAATTTAATCATGAGCGTTACACCTAACCCTGGACATTTCCAGTAGCTGTAATCTTAAAAAGCAGCTGCATTGTTAAGAACATAAACTGTTTATTATTGTCTCTGCAGTCATGAACCATTGAGTAACACAGGCAAGTTTTCCTGAGCGCATGTGCCGGGGATATCATGTATGAAGCAAAATTTAATTCAATTAAAAGATCATCTATTGATCCCAAAAGGGAAATTAAATATTGTTGCCACTCGTTTAATTAAAGCGCTATGGCAGATGATGATGGCTGTAGGCAGGAAACATCTCCTGTAGCTGTCCGTTTCATAACAAATTTGAAGCATCCTCTGAAGAAAATGTTTTTCCATGACAGCCTCATGAAGAGGATCGTCAGGGTTGTCCTGAAGTTTCTTGATTGGTTTTTAAAATCCTTTTTTGTACCAAAAATATCCAGAGGCTCCACAGTAATCCCCAGAACAGAACCAGGCTTTTTTTTTTTTTTTTTTTTTTTTTTTTAAATCAGACTGTTGAGCCTGAACAGGTTTTGGATTAAAGTGTTGCTGAGAATCAGATAGTATTGACTGCTCTAAGAGCTGCTATTTTTGACTAAAAATTCCTGCCAAGAGTTGCTCTTGAGTGAGGAGGGGTCAGCAGAAAGCCCAGTCTTAGTGATGAAGCGGGTTTGACTCCGTTGCTAGGCTGATACAAGGAACGAAAAAACACACACAAAAATCCCCATAGAAATCAGCCAATCTTGGAGTCTAGACTGGATTAGGAAAAGTGTGTCAGGATGATGAAACTAAGTAAAATTGGATTAATTGCTATACGGCAGCAACATGTTTGATCGCACCTTATCTACATCCCCGTCGTTATTGGGATTTGTCACGGCTTCTGTAATGCATCTTTTTTCAAATTTATTTAGAAACCCTTTTCAGAGGACTCAAAGAAACTCCTTGATCCTGCACGGATAAAAAAGGGGTGCAACAAAAGACACAAATTGAAAACAGCACATAGTAACAATTGCTACGGAGTAGGCAGCCACAGTGAGTAAGCAATCTCAAACAGGTTTGAACAGAACAAAAGCATCGACGTTGCAAATGTCCGGAAGGAGACAGTTCCAGAGTTTGGGAGGAGAGCGGGAGGAAGCCCTGCTCCCCACGGTGCTGAGACGAGCACAGGGAACAGCAAAATGAGACGAGGAGGAAGATCTAAGGCTGTAGGAGGAAGTAGAAATATAGGGCCGGCAAGTAGGGAGGAGCAAGGTGAAAGCATTCAGGAGAATCTTGAATTGTATTCAGAGTTCGACAGGGAGCCGGTGGAGCCGGTAAGGTCGGGGCGCTGAGGTGAGAAAAGAGGTTTTAATAATGATGTGAGCAGCTGAATTCAGTACCACTCAGAGCTTATGGAAGGGTTTATGAGGAAGGCCAAAGAGAAGAGAGGTGCAGTAGTCAGTGTGGGAGGTGGGAATGCTACGGATGTGGAGTGAGGGGAGGGACGAAGACGATTAATATCACATAGATAGGGGGGATAAAAGCAGAACAGGTAGTATTGTTGATGTGAGAAGTGAAGGGTGGAGTGCTGCTGAGGACGATACTCAGACTCTTAATGTTAGATAAGGAGGGAGAGTGTAGAACGGTTCAGTAAAAAGGAGAAAGCCAGCGTTGAATCACAGAGAGCCAGTATAATGCAAGGACTCTCATTTCAAATGCCCCAGAAAACTGATCTCAAAAATAAATGAAGAAGCTAAATGCAAAGGAGCGAACATTGTAAAGCGAGACCTTTACAGAAATGCTAATAAACTGGAAATGGCAATGAGTACGTGTGTGTCCATTACAAATGTGCAATAAACTTTAGTATAGATGTTACACTAAAGTGGAAAATATGTTGTAGCGTTTCCAGAAAAAATGAAACTCAAGTTAAAAATCACACACGGGTAAGTTTGCTCACTGCGTTAAGTCATTACAAAAGTGCACCGCCGTCACTCTGCCACCATTTCCTGTCTGCTTTGTCTTTGTTCTCTTTGTCGACAATAGTGTTTTTCAGAATTGCCGCGTTTTCTTTCAGCAAATCTATTTTTGTAATCATATGGTCAATGGAAACCCAGCTACTGCTGAGCAACAATCAATAAAGGAACTAAGTGGAATACGGCAAAATGTAAATAAGAATCATCCACGACTAAAATGCACAGCTAATATTTTCTATGAATTCATTTTCATAATGCCAGTCAAAATGTATTCATACCCGACATAGACCAAAATGTTCTTGCCTCCTTTTTCCAGGTTCCCACATTCGCAGCGTTTCACTGAACTTTTGAGCTGCGCTTTCGTTTCAGCTGGAAACTATAATCAGAAGAAAACTAAGCATTCAGGAGGCAGCCTCCACCCAATCGGATTATTTTGAGGGAATATAACCGCTAAAACAGACGGAGCGTGTCCTTGGCCGCGCAAACCGCGGAGCTGAAAGGCTGTTTTCAAAGCATCATAAGCAGATAAATATCGATCTGTTCACAAAAGTGCCACCAAAGCTGAACGCAGGCAGCGTTGCCCTTGATCGATCGGCTCAGTGTGGCGGCCTCGAAAACGACGGTCGTCTTTGTGTGTCGCTTTGCCTTTTTTTTTTTTTTTTTTTTCTCGCCCCGCCCTGACATTGTCCTTAAAGGAATGTGATGGTTGCCAGGACATTTGTCCAACTGAATGTAAGATCTTTACTTACACTCTGATGCAGAAGCTCTTCTGTTTCCCGAGAAAGACACAGAGGGGCAGAGTAAGTGTCTATTGACTTTTGCGTCATCATTTGGGGGGAAGAGGACAGAAAATGTCTGCCAAACCGTTTTATGTTTTCTATAAGAAACATTAGAGCAAAGGCTAATTCTGCAGTGCTTGATCTGTAAATAAATCAGTAACTTTAAAGGCTTCTGACCGAAGTAGACAAAATTTCGCACTAAAAGCGCCATTATTTACCGAATGACACCGAATGCCATAAACATTCATGAAGGTGTTATGTCACATTTATGACAGGGTCATGTGAGTCTTATTACCAAGAAGGAAAACTTCTCAAGGCTGCAAAACTTGTGACTTGCAAAACACAAAAATACATTTTGTTCTGTCTCCTACATTTTTTTTTTTATTGTCAAAAGACAATAATGGCTTTCCTTTAACAGTACCATTCTTCTTTGCACAACGGTCATTATCAGTGGAGGTCACTGCTAATAATTGACATTACCCGCCGTCTGAGCTGCGGATGCCAATAAATTACTCTAAAATTGCTTTCTACAGCAATTTTAGAGTACATATGAGCTAACAATAATCTGGTTCCATATTCTACCCAATGGACGTTTAATTAGCATCTAATTTACACCCCTTAATGGGATAAGCAGCCCCCTTTCAAACCAGTCCATATATCTGAACCTTCTCATAAAGCCTCTGAGCCACAGAAAGGCCTTGGCTCTGGAGGGCCAGATCAATAACCCAGCAAAGCCAATGGATTTCTCAAAACCTTTCAGTAATACCGAGCCTTTGATTGGTCTGGCTTACGGTTTTAGCTGGATAAGGAGTTGTAAACTAATAGCTCCAAGCTGCTAAATGATAAACGGAAAGGCAGAGATAAAGACTTTTAAGCTCCGGAGTGCAGATTCAGCTGTGGTTGGCAGGTGTCCACTCAGCACACGGCGGTGTTATCGCCACCACTCAAGGGTGGCTGAAATGCACACCATCAGCAGCAATCTACGGGAAATTATACGCAACCTCAGATGCCTGCTGTAGCAGATTGGGCGAAGCATGTTTTACCTCCAAGGAGGAGTGTCTGAAATGTCACACGAGAGCCCGCGGCAACAGCTAATGGCTTCAAAATGATTGGAAACGCTGTTTTCATAGTGCAGCAAGGCTGTTTAGTTCACTTTAATCGATCTCCAGCTAATTTATCTGGACAGTCTGGTCAGTTTGAGGAGGTGTGAATGTGCAATCGAACTCTGATGCGGACCAAAAAACAAAAAAAACTCTCATCCACTGAAAATCCCCCCCACCCCTCCGTCTCTGTTCAGTTGAAGTGAACAACGGCGTGGCTCGAATGATGCAAGCAGACCAGAGACCAAGAGCAGGAAGCAGACTGAAGCGCAGCCAAAACAAAGGAGCTTGTTTTGCGTTGGCTGAAGAAACGATTCGTGGTTTTATTTTTGTAATTTTTTGTTTACCAAACCCGACAGCCCCTGAAACCTCATGCCGCTCCATCTCTGTCTACATGTGTTTTGCAAAGAAGGAAGTGGAACTTCGTCTCGTCTTCAAATGTTTTTGTGCTGTTTTCTACGCCAGTTCTTGGTCCAGTGCCGCCCACAGGCGACGAGAGCAACAAGTTTTTTTCAGTCAGTTTACCTGAAAATGTGACAAATGTTGCAATTTTGATCCCCAATCGAACCATCAAATGTAAAAACGTCCTACTTATCGGGAAATGAAGCACATTCTCATGGACAGTCAAGTCCATCTTGTAGTCACCAAGTGTGTATTTCTATAATCTGTGTGTACTGAGGTTGATGTTGGAGGACGTCTCTTTTGCCATATCAGCGTTTTGTTTTTGTGTTTTTTATACTCAAGGATCCACAAACAGAGAAAACACAGAAAACCTGGTGAACTCTAAGCAGCTGGCCTTGCATACAACTTCAAGAACATTTCTGACCTTCTCACTTAACAAGGAGGTCAGAAAAGAACCTAAAAATATGTTTATAGCGCTGCAGGCTTTACCTCAGTAAAAGGTCAGCCTTCACAATGGAACAAACAAGCAAGAGGCCGAGTAGTAATGTATCCAAACTGGAATACCCGGGCACAAAACAAGAAGAACACAAACAGAACACAAAAGGCTTGTCAAAAAATTGGACAAGAACATCTTAATGGCCCCCAAGACTTTTGGGAAGACATTCTGTTGTATATCAGGATAAAAGTGGACATTTTGAGAAGGAGTGACAGAAAAAGAACACCAAACTCATCTGTCCGTCCATCCCAAACGCAGATGGTCTAATCGAAATTATTAGACCATCTGCGTTTGCATTACATTTGTTAGGATATACATAATCATGATATATATTCTTTGTTGTAACGGTCAAGTGTTGTCTTTATCCCAAAAAGAGGAAGGATGGAAGGATGACAAACCAACAAATGTTTCTTCTGAAACAGGAGCGTGGAAAATAGAAACACAGCTGAAACATTTTTTCAATAACCTCAGTGTTTTTTTTGTTTTTTTTCAATTATGCTTTTTTTTTTCTTAATTTAATATGTCTTTAGTGAGAGAGAGAGAGAGAGAGAGAAAAAATAACAACTCTCAGGAAATGCAACATTACCTGTCTATTCTAACTGGGAGGTAAATGTGAGCTTACTGAGAGCTAATTTATCTTTCATATCATGTCTATTGTTCCAAAGGCCTATATGATATTTTGTCACCGGCAGATTTGAGGAGCTGTCAGCATGTGTTCGGGTCTATCAAAAGCACAAAAAACATTTGTTTATTTCTTTCTTTCTTTCCAACTTCTCATTCGCTGCCGACAGCTAATTCTCAGCAGGCAGCAGCTGAGTGCAGAAAGCTGCTGTATCCTAAGAGCTTTCTCCTGTCTGCATTAGTTATTTTTGTACTTCATTAAGAAGGTTGTTGCAGTAAGACTGACATATTCTGATTCTAGTCACACATCATCCCAAGCCTTCTCCTCTTTTTTTTTCTTTTTTTTTTTTTTTTTCTTTTTAATACCGCTTGTGATATTTCACATCTTACCTTTAAATTATGAACACGTTCAGACCGAGGCTGAGCTCTCTAAATGAATATTGTGGAAAGTCGTTCAGATTCTCAGCATGTGAAATTGCCTTTGCAGTGTAAGGAACAAATCATTTTGATTGGTGTTTTCACCTTTAGTGTCCGTTTGGCTTTTGTGTCTGTTTGATGTCCTTCTTTCATCCTTACCGTCTGCGTTTCAGGTTTGCCTCGTCTTGTTTTTCTCCATGTGTCTTAACACCTGACACAATTGATCCACTTTAAGTGCATCAGAGTTTGTTTTGCCTGTCGGTCCAGACCTTTTGTGCATGTCGCGAAAAAGCCCAAGGAAATTCTGGTGCAGACCAAGCGACCAGACCGAGAATCACATTTCGAGGTGATCTCTGTCCGCTTTCAAACAAACTCTGGTGCGGTTTCTTTTTGGTGTGAATACAGACTGGTTTCGATCCAAACCGGGGACATGAATTATGTCTTTTTGGACTTCACAAGCCACCATTTCTGGACATACTGGTAAAAAAAAAAAAAAATAACCTGTTGGTGTCGCTGTATGTGCTGAATTTGTGCCCGATCTGCTATTTTCCCGATCTTTTCTGTCCAATGCTTATCAAGGCTGCTGCTGGCGTGATGTAGGCATTTCCAAAACTGGAAATATTATATTGCAAAACCAGTGTTGTATGAGGTACTCTTAACTTTCAAACTGGTTGTGATAACAGACAACAGAAATGCAAGAAGCAGGAATGACAAAGTTTGGATTGGCACAGATCTGCCCCGGCCAGATCTGTCCAATGGGAGGAATGATTATCACTTTGTTTACAAATCATAGTCCACTTAGGTATGGGTGTGTGTGAGTGTGTGTGCATGGTTGTTCGCCCTGCGTGTCTCTTTGTAACCGTGCAATAGGCCGGCGACCTATCCATGCTCTGACTCGCCTCTCGTCCAATGGCCGTGTCAGAAACGGCGTCTTTAAAGGTGGGGATGAACCAGAAGGTAGACGGCGATGTGGCATCTTGCTTTTATTTTCTTAGCTCAGGACACGAGCAGGTCCACACTTGGAGAGACACTGACATACATAGCACCCAGACAAGAATCCCGCGCCACACAAGGACGCAACTCAAACTTAAATACTACGGGGAACAGGTGAGGGGAATTACTAATCAGCGAAAATTAAATTTAAGAGAGAACTGGAGAATAACTTAGGTCAAAACAAAGCCTGACATCTGACAGGAAGCAACACATATGAAACAAAAAACATCACACAACACCTCAACATACTGACATCATGACAGGCTGCTCAACTTCGGGGATGAAGGTGTAACCCATGGACGGACGGATGGATATTTGCAGGTGTCACTTTGTATTCCTGTTTCAGTCAATGAAAGGAAATTTATTGACATGTTAGGAAACCATAAATCACCTGAGCAGTCATAATAAATGATGAAATGGGGAAATCCTGGCAAATCAAATCGATACTAACGCACAAGAATAATTTTCCTGCTTTTGCTTTTGGGGTGGGAACCATCATTCGGGTTTATTATGTTTGTGACATGAAAAATAGAAACTATTTACCTCCTGCAGCATTGTGTGTGTATTATTTATGACGTTTCGCCAGACGGTGTGTGCAGGGTAGTCAGTGTGGTTTTGTGCAAAGACACATAAGGAGAACAAAATCACCGTGAACGTTGCTGCAGATGTCATGTTACAGATCAGGTTTATTTGTACAGCACATTTCAGCGACAAAGCAGTTCAAAGAGCTTGGTGTCATCGAAACATCATGCAGCCATCAGTTCTGAAACCGGCAATAAACATTTAGTCAAATATCATCATCAAAATCACAGCAGTACCTCCGGAGAATCTCCTAGGAAGGACGAGGAGGCATGAATGTTTTTAGAAGATCAGGCTGCCGAGTTGCTCTTTTTAGGCTTTCTTTTAACAAACTTTTCTAGGAACCTTTGATCACATCTGCAGTCATCCACAAACTTACAGAGGAACATTACTTCAGCAGCTGACATCTCACTTTTAGGTTTCGTTTACATGAGATCGCTGCCTGGAAACCGCTGGCTAATTGGGAAAAAGCTCCATGTTTCCGCGACACCACCAAGACAAATTGAGTCATCTGTAGTTGTCATGCCAGGCCACTAGATGGAGTCTGCGCTCTTGATCCTTAGCCTCCGGATCACTCGTTTCCGCTAAACAGTAATGAAATGCTAATGTAAAACATATATTCACCATCAGAAAAAAGTGCTAAACTGAGAATGTAAAGGTAGCACAACACGGCACAATGCGGTCCGCCATTGTTTTGGTTGTTGTCAGCCCAAATAAACCCGTCAGCCGTGCATTCTGTGCATGTCGGCTTTCACACCTCCACTGGAGTGTCAAAGAAACGTTTCATTCAAAAAGTGCCGGTGTCATGAAAACCAGCAGCCTGATCGCAGTAAAAAAAACAAACGTTCCAGTTTAACTGAAGAGCAGCTCTGCGCAGGGGCCTTGAACTCTGCCATCTTAAATGTATTTTTCAAAACTAACATGTGTCTAAAAATGTTTCTGGGAAGAAACAACGCATTAAAAACATTCTTTGTTACGTTCCTCGTGCCTCTTGACGGATGTTTCTTTTCCTTTCTGCAGGCACAAAAAAAATTGAACGCTCTTCACGGGGCGTCGTGTGAAGGGGCCTGATGGGTAGGGACTGTTATCAGCAGCAACAGACATTTTGAGTGGGGCTGTGAATAGCCATCTTACAGTTGGCTGTGCCGTAGACTGAGGAATCTAAAACCAGAACCCAATTCACTCAGACATTGTCTGAGATTGATGGGTTGCTGCTTTGGGTGGGGGCGGGAGGCAGGTCTGTGCATGTACAGAAGCATCTACAGAAAATCAATGTGCTCAATGTTGTGTGTGTGTGTGTATGCGTGTGTGTGTGTGTGTGTGTGTGAGGGGGAGAATACACACACAAACACACACACACACACACACATACCTGATGCTGGAACCTCAGAATGAAAGACAATATGTCTGACAGGTGTAGACAGATAGTGACAAACACAATGGACCCTTCACAGCATCCTGGCAGTGTGAGACAGGCTGTTTGGACAATGGGCCACTGCTCTGCAAAGAAATGGGAAATCAGCCTGACATCTCGGTCGGTGTGACTCCAACTGCATAATTCACCCTCTGGACTCAAAGTTTCAGACATCTGATAATCTACCTTTACAAAAATATACAGCTGAAATCAATAAAGACAGCTCTGTTTTGTTTTTAACATCTCGGGTGAACTGGTGGGCAGGACATCGAGATATCGTCGACCTCCAGGTTTAATGACGCTCTCTCCAGCAAAACCTGGTTCCCTTAACTACGTCTGCAAGAAATGTAATGTGTGATTTAATAACTGCATGGTTGCCAAATTTGTGAGCGCAACCACTAATAGTATACGAATAAACAAAACCAGTAAGACAGGACAGAATGCAATGTCGCAATCATTGGGCATCATACTTGTGGTGCCCAACGTCCAGTTTCGTAACATGTTGTTGTGCTTCACAAATTTCGTAATTTATGGGGGGAAAAAAACGTTATTTTTGCTGCAGACACAAACTGTGGCTCGTGGAAATACAGAGATGTCTCATCAACCAAATATTATAATCTGTTAAATGCATTTTGAATTTTAAATTGCAGAAGGAAGGATTTTATTTTTCTTTAGATGTTTAACTGCAAACCTTCACGATAGGAGTCTGGAACGGTTTCTTGTGGAAATATCAACTTTCACACTTTAACCGGGATATTAAATTGACGTTCATGTTTCTCCGTTTGTGAGGATGACCTGAAAAACTTTGGACAATCTCACAGACCTTCCTTGTCGACTACACAGCTCTGGACAAAGAAAGGAGTTCTCTATGCAATTTGTTACCAAAGCAAACAGCTTCTCCTTTCATACTGGAAATTCAGAATACAGACAATCCTACAGCATCTCAAATGGTAAATGGACTGAACTTGAATAGCGTTTTTCCAATCATTTTGGCCACTCAAAGAGCTTTACAGTAGAGTCACACTCACCCTTTCACACACACACGCACACGCACACACATTTGTACACCAATACGCAGATCGGTAGGCAATTTGGTGTGAAGTGCCTTGCCCAGGGGGAAGCTGAAATCAAACCTACAACCTTCCCATCACAAGACAACTTCTCTTCTCACAGAACGACAGTCGCCCAATGAAGTATCATGTGAATTCTGGGCTCTAAGCTTAAGCTGTCATTCCCTAAAGTTAAATCAAATAACTTACATCATCTTCTTTGCCTCAAGAAACACGACAAGCTGAAATTTGTTGTTTTGTATGTTCAGACTGTACAGTATGATTTGTGCATGATAGCTACGAAATACAGAAGGAGTCATATTGTGCACAGCATGTTGTTAAGAGAGAGATTAAATGATGAGAAATATTACTGTTATTACAACTCCTTTTATCATTCCTGGTGATAATATTGGACGCCTGTTGGCCCAGTTGTCAGCACTCTTTCCTTGTCCATAAAAAGTCAAGATCTTTTTGCATGGAGTTTGCAGGTTGTTAACTACTATGAATCCTCCATTTATGCAGGAAAATCTCTTGGGACTCCTTGTCTCATTTCCAAAGAGTAACCTGTTGCATACATTACAGCAAGTAACATAAAAGCAATGATAGAACAACCTACGCAACGCTTGTAAAAATCGACGCCATACACCATCAGCTGAAGGATTTTCACTCCCAGTTCCGATGTGGGTTCTCTCCTGGCGCTCTGACTTCATCTCTGATTACATAAAATAGTCATCTTCAATATAGCAAAGCGCCCTTTTTATCCTACGGAGATCCACTGAGCGTTCTGATAATGCTGTGTTTTATTTGTGCGACTTAATCTTGCCCAGATCAAGGGAATCAGTCACTAGGACGGGTAACCATGGGGATGAAGAGATGACATGCTTCTTATGTGTACAATACTCTCCATTTCAGTCTTCGTAGTACAACAAACAATGCGGCTGCCACGTTTCAAAGGAGAAATCCTGCATGCGCTTGCTTTGTGTTTATAGCGACGACGCTGAAGGTTTACGATGAAAAGATGCACCGATTGTACAACTGGGAAGAAGTATGGAACACATTTGCTGTTGCGGTTTTAATGTAGTAGCGACGATAATAAGCGGCGGTTTTTCATCCCCGAGGCAGCACGTATCCCCCCTACACACCCCCCGGGCCTTGCCTCGGCGAGAGCCTCCCCATCTCTTCCCGCTAATAAAGCCCTGTCAGAGGCAGGGCAGGCAGCCAGTCCGCACAGGCCACCATGCAGCTGAATAAACCCCCGGCTTATTGATGTGGTGAGGAAATCATGTTTTTTTTTTTTCCCTAGTCCTTTTGGGGGAGATGACTGCGGAAGCCGCCACTGGATTAGAGGTGGCGGAGGTTTGTGCGAGTGAAAAATGAAATCCGATTTCCTTCAGTAGTGTTCCGGGGGCCGAGGAATATTTCAAGAACTCTGCGTGTAGAGAGTGCAGCATCTCTGTCGGTGAAGATGAAAATGAGCTGTTCTCACTTCACTTCATACCTGCGGGAGGTATATTTGACTCTACAGCTCATGATGACAAAACGGTTCAAAGAATTGATTTGAGCTAAGATGCTATTTGATTTGGATTTTCAAGGCCGCGCGCTTCATGGCTTGTCTCATCCCCCTCTGCCCTGCGAGTGAGTCAGTGTGTCTTTATGCCACACTAGGAGAAGAAACAGGAAATAATAACAATAATAATAATAAAAAAAATAATAAAACGGAGAAAGAAAATGGCTCTCAATAGGCTTTCATAACGGTGCAAGCTTGAAGCATCAAACCAGTTCGCATTAAAATTTATCCATCACGCCCTGAATGATGGAAAAAAGAAGGAAGGATGAATATTTTCTTTCTTTAGTGATCTACTCTAGTATTATTTGACTATTAAAAACCTGCGATTGTCTCGGGGGTCCAGATGAAGGCCTGCAGAGAGGAAGAGGTGGGTGAAAAGTGGTTTGGCTTCATTTCCAGTTAAAGGGGTGAAGCCGTAAGCCGGTCGGGAAGATTAGGTGATTTACAAAGAAATCCGGTTAAATCCCACCGTTTCAGTCTCCATCACCTAACAGGCTACACGCCTCATGCTGTGTGTGTGTGACTGAACGAGGTCAGGGCGGACGGAGGTGGTCATATGGCACAGGGATTCCTCACTGTGGATATTGCCTTTGTTTGGTTTTTGTTTTCTTCAAATGAATATTTCAGCAAATGATTTGATATGTTTAGCAAAATTTCAAAACGATAAACAAGAAGCTCCCTGGTTGCCCAACGAGAAGATGACCAAACAGACACGTGGCAAAAGTATGGCATGTGGCACCTGGGTCAAACTCAAATCTGGCCCGACGTGCCGTAACTTTATGTGTGGCCCTCTAGACTCTGAATTACATCAGTAAGTCCCTCCAGTTTTTCACAGATTCAAGCAAAAACAGATTCCCACATTTTTTGTGGTTTTTACCGCAATTTTTTCTCAAAACATTGAGTTTAAATAAAAATTTGTATCTTTCAATATGAGTCCAGGTTGCCATTGAGCAAAATGTTCAATAGTTTTCTGAAAAACCATTACGTGCATGACTCAGCTCCGCTATCGGGGAAAATGCATGTTTGAAGTGACGAGACGCCTTTCAAACTGTCGGAAACGCTCCTGCAACATGTTGATGTCGAGATACGTCACCGCAAGTTACCTACAGAGCTGCACATGGGTGAATGAACCTGCATGCATTTTTTGAGTGTGACTGGGAAAACATGACTCTGGCGTAAAGCACTTTGAATGGTCAGTACTGCTTTTTAAATTTGGGCCATTTACCACAAAACAAGGTTGTCTGACTTTAAGCTGAGGTTCCCCTGAGTTGGACTTTTCACTTGTCTGAGGGAAATCTAATGCATCGCCAGTTTCTACTGTCAAAAGCATCAGAATGAATTATCATATATACTCACGTTTATATTAGCTGAAAATGTAAGTTTGAGAAATGTCCTCTGGTGTTATCGTTGTTAGGAAATTTGGCTGTGTGAGACTTGAGTCTTCAAGTTGAAATATACTCTGTGTCCATAGATTGATATCTTAAATTGACATGTGTGGACAGGTGATTGACTTTTCAGGCAGTCCGGTGATCAGTGTGTGTCATTTTGGGACATTAGTCCTTTGATCCTGGAAATATTCTCCAGGTGGCATAAGCCCGGCTTTGCAACTATCTTTATGGGTTCCTGGAGATTCAGATCTGAGTTTATCACTATCACCAGATTTTGGGTCTATGATCTGTACTTTTTAGCTGTAAAACCTGAACATGTGCGCTGACTTTTGATCATTTCTCTTCGGGTCCGAAAACAATCACTCTGGGTTTGTCTCATGGCACATCCATGCATTGATTAGTTCAAAGCGTTTGAATGTCCTCTGAGGTTTTGTGGCTCAGTTTGTAGCGTGGTGTCATTTCCCAGATTGTTACTGTCTGGTGATAGCGATGGTTATGGACCTTGTAGTGTTCAAAATCTTACCCAGTCAAGGAGTTGTGAAATTCATTACCAGTCCTGGAGGAGCTCAGATACCACAGACGCAAGAAGGTTTTGCTCATCTATCAACAAACAAGGCACCAGCATCAATAACGTTTTGAACGACTTCAGAAAGCAACGATTCCCTTTCACGCTTCAATGCCAAGTGACATCCGTGAAATTTCTCTCTACTATTTTCCAATCACTTCTCTCACTTTCTTACAAATGCAGAGTTTCTCCATGGGGGCTTCTTACTACCAGAAACGACCTTCGCCTTAATGGGAACAATGGGAAGTTATCTCCTCGCTCATTTACTGAGTGCTGAATGAAGGAGGTATCGAAGTACATACTTGATTAAAAGTTTCAGCTGAGCTGTCCTTGGGGACGGTGTTTTGTTATAGCATCTCTTTGGCTGAGTGAGTAAGTAAACGTCTTTCAAAGATGACAAGTTGAACGGTCTGATGAGGTGGCGCCCGTTACGGAGACCTTGAAAATATTTGGACCCTCACTGACGATCAAGTCCAGGGTATGTCCTCGATTGTGCGTCCAGCTGTTTGGTGTGTTGAGCTGTCCTGCACTGGTTTCTGGTTACACTGCTGGATACTTTTTTATGGCCCTGCAAATATGTTTGGCTATGCTGGGAATAATACAAAGTGTGAGGAAGTTAATTACAATCTTATCATTCAGCTAGAGTGTAGAATACAAAATCTAAAAACTGATGAGATAACCGGATTAGAATTTTATCTCCACAGGAATATAAAAATCTCTTTTCGTTTTTTTTTTTTCTGAGCCTCCTCCTCTATCAGATTGAGTTCTATAAAAAAATATTTCTTTTAACACATTCTGAGAACAACTGATAAAAAAAAAAACACAAAGGTTTCTTTAGAAGGAGAAAAATAAAGGTGCAAACAACTCTAATTGGTATTCTTTTGACTTCACAGCTGTTTTCTGTTGAGCATCATAATTAACAAGATGAGACAATGTGGTGTGTGTCGCAGCTCATCAGTGTCACCAGAAAGCCGACTGGTGACAGTTTGACGCGTCGAGAAACAAGCCGGCCTCGATATCAGATTTTCATCAAACAAAGAGTGTGGGGGAAATGGTTTTCCAAAGGAAAACGTCGCCATCACATTGGGAATATCTCAGGTTTATCCTGAGACAAAAAATTCCAGAGGTTGTACCGGTTTCCATGTTTGTTACAAAATCATCGTCCAATCTTTGGGCACAATCTGTTTCACTTCTTGAAACTTATTTGTCGTCCTTGACGACGGGGTTTGCTGTTTTTGAGAGCTAAAGAGGATAAAAACAAGACACATTTCTGAGCGTTTGCCCTCAGACCAGATGAAAAGACAATACACGCATTGTGACCTTTGGACTTGTATATTTTCTGCCTTTTATCGCCAAAATCTGCTTATTCCATTTGCATCGCTCACCAAAAGGAGCCGGGACACTCGTTTCACATTCTTCCACTTAGAGCTCTTTCAACGCATCTGCTGTTCTTGGAAGTGAAAAAGCAAAGAAGTTGCACGAACACACTGAACCTCAGGGGGATTGAAGTGAACATCATTTCTGCAAAATCTCTTCAACAACTTTTAGTACTGCAGAATAAAGTCCACTCTGAGGTGCTGCATAGCATCATCTCTGCTTATTATTTCACCTGCAGCAAGTGTAGATATAAAATCTCCAGAGCATGTCATTAAAACCGCCCCAAAAACCGCCGGTATCAGAACAAGCGAGTGTTTGCTGAATTCTCCTCTGCCTCTGGAAGATTCTCAGGTGATTTTAAGTATTCTCTCCCGTTCTTCAAAGAGAACGCATGTCTGCATGTTCTGCTGCATTATGCATCGCAGAACAGAATCTCATATGGCTACAGAAAAACCATTTCCAAGAGCTGTCACCTTCCTCAACAGCGCTGCAGTGTAACTGTCGCCAAGGCAGTTCCTTCCGCCCCCCCCCCCACCACCCCCCTTCGCTCCTCAGATTGCATCCATGTAGACCCGCAGCATCATTACAGATTTCCATGTTCCTGGAAACACTGTCTTGTGTTTGGTTTGTCTGTGGTGGTGTGGGGTAAAACGCAGCAGCAACAAGAGCGGCAACCACCAAGGAAAGGCGAATAAAAACGAGACAAACACAGTCGTTTTGTGGCGCTTTGAAGAAAAATAAAGGAGAAGACGGAAAGCAAAATGTTGCTGGGAACAACTAATACAATGACAAATGTCAAAGTTACAATAAAAAAAGGCATTTTAATTTTTATTTTGACCAAATTGCAAAGACATTGTGAAATTGATTTTAAAAGAAAAGACTTTCCATTTTATGGTAAAAAAACAAACAAACAAACAAAAAAAAACTCCTGTAAGTTGTAATATTTTTAAAACCATTCCAGATTCAAATGGAGTTTCACCCAGAACAGAGATTCGAAACTAAATGTTTGTCTTGATCCAAAGGATTTTGGCTTTAGGTTTGTCCTAGTTTCACTATTTTTCAGCTTGTTTCCTCAATGTTCTTTTTTTATATAGTGCTTCCATAGTTTTATGTTTATTAGTCATTTCTCCTCAGCTGTCATTTGATGAACCTCATCTGATTGTGCGCTCAGTAATCACCCTAAACATCGTTCAGTTACTTGCCAGATCATCCTATTATCAAGCCCATTTTTTTCCCCCCTTCTTGTGCTACCAATCCTCTTCATGTCCTTGCCACTGATGTGCGGTTTTTGTGGTGCCAGTAAGCTGTTCTTTTTTTGGCAACTCAAAATCTACACAAGGTCTTGACAATGCTGCCTTCTCTTCTCTAGTTTTATTTGAGGGAAATCTAAACGAAAGGGAGTCCAAAGACCTGAGTGGGGCCGCCCGGTCCTCACTGTGCTCTTATGTCCTAATGGCCTCACATGTCCTAATGGCCGAAGACTCAGAGCAGCAAATATTAATTCACACATGTGAGTGGTTCCTGTGATCGTGACACAGAATTAGTCTGAAAGTTCGGCTAAGAAATCAGTCCAGTCAAAACTGCGCTTGATTCAAATTCAGACTCTGGTTAAGCACATTTGAGCGCATTAAGCAAACTGAGCACCGTTAAATGTAAGGGTGGTTTTATATTATAATTAATGTTATAAAGCACTAATGTTCAGCTGTTTAATTAACTACTTTAGGTTTGCATTTCTCGTTCTTGCTACAAAATAAGAAAACTGAAAAAGTCAGTATTTTCTCGGAAACGAGTAGGCTGCTTGCAGATTTTAGAAGAATGAAATAAAACAAGCCAAGGAGTTTCAAAGGTCTCGGTTGGTCTCCTGTTTCCACGGCGATGGAAGAAATCGATTCCTACCAGCACAGAAACATTCCCCGTATACGTCAAGACTTGCAGACTCATTAACTAAAATCAGAATGTTATTGAGGAGTTTATTTATTTCAGTCGCCCAGTTCATTAAGTAAAACCCATTATGGAGATTAATTACACACATACTGATATTTTCAAGCCTTTATTTCTGTTAATTATGATTATTTTCCGCTTACAGCTAATGAAAACGCAACATTTAACATCAGAGTGGTACATCAGCTTAACAAAAAAAAAAAAAAAAGTTTAATACAAACATTTGATTTTGGTGGTTAAGTTCAATTTCTGCCTGAAGGAATTAGAAGGATTTTCAAAATGTACTTCTAAAATGACAAACGAGCCTTGTCGGAAACCGCATCGAAACTTGTTGAATATGACTGTATATCAACACCAGTTCAACTTTATTGTTATCTTTTTTGGCAAAAAGTTAACATTCAACATAACCAAAGAACACATAAAGCAGTAGTGGCAGAATCAGGACACATGTTATGATGCTTACTAACAAAAATAAGAGCCATATGTGGAACCCTTGTCCATTTTCTTGTGACAGTGCTCAAAGGTTTGGACAATCATTTCTTGTCCTTTTTTTCAGGATGTTGTGGCATGTTGAGTGTGTTGGATGATCTTTTCACGCATGCTTGCGTGGCTACCTTTGTGGGGACTTTCCATTGACTCCCATTTATTTCTACAGCCTAAATCTCATCTTAACCCTAAACATTAAATACCTAACCCTAACCAAAACTCAGGTCACACCTTAGTCCCAAATCTAACCCTTGACCCAAAAATAGTGTTTCCTTTTGTTTGGACCAGACTCTGGTCCCTACAAGGGCAGATGGTCCCCACGATGTTGTATGTGTCAGAAAAATGGTCCCCACAAGGTACAACAACAAGGTACAACAAACAAACGCACATGCGTGTGTGTATGCGTGTGTGCGTGCGTGTGTGTGCGTGTGTGAGGTTTGGGTGTGTGAAGTAAGTTGTTCTGAAAATGAATTGTTGGGTGCACCTGGGTTTGTACAGCTCTGACAGCTTGGGGAAATAACAGCAGGTCTTGCAGAGCAAATCCTGATGCTGCAGAACCTCCTGCCAGACAGTCAAACAATCTGGCAGTGGCTGGAAGGGTCCGTCTAATGGCTTTTGGTTTGTGCAAACCAAGCACCGGTTGAAAGTTGTCTTTTGATAGAGGGGAAAGGAAAAAACACAGTCTGGGATGTTTTCACTATGCTGCAAAATTTTACTTTTGACATACAGGTCGTCTATCAAAGATGTAGCTGGAAATGTGTAGAGATATTCTCCGATGGAATTTAGTTATTATAGGCATCAGACTTCTGTCTCTTCTCAGTCATTGCAGAGATTGTGCTGTTAATTCTTCACCGAATAATTGGATTTTAAAAAAATAATACAATATCTTTGGTAAATACACATATCTTTCAAAATGTTCATTTTCCAGGCCAATTTCCTTCTAAGTTACATAAGGCCAAAAACATATATGAAAATACCACAAATTCCTCCCTAGAGTGAATGATTTTCCTCATCTCTGAGTTACTTTGGATATCTTTGTTTAAAAAGCTGATATAAGTTAAACCAGCTAACAAAGTCAGTTGGCTTTTCACTCTCTTAGTTAATATTTTAGTTCCGCAGGTGATTCTGTCTTTTGTGAACAATCATCAGCCAAAACACACTTCAAATGCACTGAAGTTCATAAAATCAACGTTTTACACTGATTAGTTTTAAAATGCAAAAAACTTCAAAGTAAAATATCACAGTTCTAAAGATTACAACTCACCCAACATTGATGTCTCAGGTAGCTCAGACTTTGCAAATGTTCAACATAAGCCAGAGTTTCTGCAGGACAGGATCAATATGCAGTCTAGGTTAAAAAAGTTAACCAAAGCATTTTCTTTTGACAATACACCAAAAGTGCTCAATGAACTCAGGCTACCTGTTTTCATAATGCCCAGTTTGTTTTATTAAGAGGCTAATTATAGCTCAATCTCTTGATAGCGCTTCCTAACTTCTTTTAGTTTAGTTCCTGAGAACTGTGACAAAACTTACAGTTTCTCTCCTGCTTTCAGGAACTCGGTGCTTAACCTCATAAATAATGTTTGTTTTGTTCTGCACTGACAGCTGCTGGGGAATATCTGAGCACAGCAGGCAGAAAAGGTCACATGACGCCAGACAGGAAGCAGAGGTAGCCTCTGTCTCGCTGTGAATGTCACTGTGAAGGGTAATAAAAGTTTCATACTCCACCGTGGAAAACTGGAAAGATGTTGTCAACAGCATGATGCAAACAAGCTAAAATATTGTTCGCTGAATGCTTGTTAAAAATGGGCCACGCACCCCATCTTAGAACACCACATAGCATTAGTTTTTAAGATGATCTTTCGTCCTATTTCCAGTCAAAGCATTCAGACGTATGCAGATGACGTTGTGATGTATGTGCATGCCAGTAAAGAGAAGACAGCATCATTTTTCTTACACTGTTGATACAGAAGATAATTGACTAATTACTCTATCAATGTGTGGAGAACTTAACAAGCAAGTACAAAAAAAACATGAAGATGGCTATATTAATATAAATTTATGTTATTTTTTACAAAACTTAAAAGCCACAAAATACCTCAACAAAAAAGGAGCAGTTTTACCAACTACAGTTACAGAGACTACAGATGAAAACTGACCTTTATTCTGGCATAATACACGATGTGCATAGTCTGTTTAGAAATAACTAAACAACAGTTGTATATATAAAAAATATATATATATATTTTTATTTATATAAAATTTTGTTATATATATTTTTATATATATATATATATATTTATATATATAAACTTTTGAAACTTTTAACTCACTTTAAAAAAAAAGGTGTGTTTTTTTTTTTTTTTTTTTTTGTCATTTTCTTTTATCATACCACCCCTTCCCGTTATTCCACTCCCCACATTACCTCTTCCCCAAAACCCATCAGCTCAGCATAAGCCCCTCTCCAGCAGGGTGCCAAAGAGTTCAGTGATGCCAAGCTGAGTCCCTTAATAACCCCACGGCTCTCCAGCCTGTTCCCAGCGCCTGCCCTGCTGAGAATGACAACTAATGCGACGGTGGGCCCCGCAGAGACATGTGGTCGACTTCCTGTAAGACTGAAGGAGGTGCGACTGGTCAGATGTTGGCTCTCTGTCCTGCATGTGGGGAGGAGAGTCGCATTATAAAGACTGTGGAGTCTCTCAGAGCCACAGGGCCCAGAGCTCTATGAAAAGGAGCAACAGACAAAGTTGGATTTTTCCACAATAAGAAGGCAGAAGAATGTACCATTAAACACAAATAACATTAGCATTATGAGTCCTTTTGAAATGTGTGTGAATATCTCGGATAATGGCTCTTCAATATTGACTCCCACGCCTGAAATTATAATCTAGATGAATAAAGTGCAGTGTTTGGCTTTGGAGATTTTCTGATTTTCAGTTGTACATTTTTGAATCAGCAGTCTACTACCTTATCACTCGCATAACTTTCTGAAGCCAAAGGTATGTTCTTCAAGCTACAGTGTGCAAGTTTTCCAAAAATATATTGTTTTTTTGCACATTTGTTAAAACTGCCACCAAGTCATGACACTATAGCAGGTGACAGATAAAACAAAATCAAGTTCCTAGTTTTACTGAAGAAATGGGCTACGTCTGGTCAAAGACAACCAATCAGAGCCAGGGGGAGGGTCTTAGCGCTGTCAATCCTTCTCATATATGCGCTGCAGATTTGACATTGTTTCTCCTGCTAATGGAGGAAAAACAATTTAACACTGCAATAAATAAACAAATAAATTACATATGTGTCTTACTGTCACGACATAGTGAAAGTTTTAATGAATATATTTAATTTTTTTTTTCTACAAAACTTTGAGTTTATCAGTATTTTGCCAAGTATTTAGAGACATCAGTTCAGTTTTTATCAGTTTGTAGCTGCAGCATTGGCATGCAAAGCTGCAAGAGCGTCAACACGAATCAAACTCTGCCCTGCACAAAGTTTACAGAGGCCATGGCGTGTCCTGCTTTTCCGGCCCCTGGTCCTCTTACCTGCTGGTCTCCCAGAAAAGCAGCAGGTCGAGCTGCACAGTGATGGAGAAGGCTGGAGTGCCTTGCAGGCTCAGCGGGGGCGGACGAATTCACCTCTCCTCCGCAGAGCCTGATCCGACCCGGAGGCTCAGCGTGAGCTGATGCATCTCCCCAGCCCATAGCTCCTCACACAAAAACACATAGGCGTCTGGTCAGTGCACATGCTCCTCCTGAGGCATGCAAACACACAGGCTGGTGTCCTGGCTCTCTCTCGCTCTTTTTTAAACACAGTATTAAATCCTTCACTTAACCTTCTGCTTGCGTTTCCGAGGTCGATACTCTACATTTGTGTTCCTATGGAGCGCCGAGCGAGAAGAGCAGACAGTTGTTCCAGCTTCTCTCCGGCTTTTGATCCTTATCGGTAAGATGAATTGGACCGTGCCGCTGCTCGCAGACGTTCTCAGTTTAGCTGTGGTGTTGTCGAAATAATTCACCCCAGAGATGAAGTAGATAAAAGAACCCTTTGGTCTCAAGTTTTTTTGTTTGGTTTTTTTTAAACAGCTTACATGATAAATAAATGTGTATCTTTTAAAAAACAAAAAATGAAGGGCACGAGGAGAAAGTACAGAAAAGTAGCTTTGGAACTGAGTGGAAAGAAATTTGCTGAAGACCTCTGGTGAAGCAGAGTTGAAAAAACAACAACTATTTTTTAAAAATTATATTATATTATATTGAATAATTTTATGCGGATAGTTTTGGAAAGATTCAACCTTGAATTTGGTTCCAATCTCATTAGTGGCACAATTACTGATGCTCCTAGAAAAAAACCTTTACAGAATCAATGCAGCTGAACTAAATCTTAAATGTTGCTTTCATTTGATGTTTTCCATGCCATTTTAAAGCACAATCAAGTAATCATGTTACCTTCAGATGTTATAAAAATGCTGTATACGTCTGTAATGCAGAAGCTTGTAAGCTTAGAAACTGAAGCTTTGAGGAGGAGCGCTGCGCCTCGAAGGCGGAGCTAGGTATCCCTTCAGGAGTTATGCACCTCTGAATGGTTGCCACGGGAGATAAAAGGATTTCTCAAACATGAATGACAGACCAGCACTCCAGGCACGATGAGGGAATCACATCGTAACATGATGCAAAGCTTAAAAAAGTCAATTTTATATTTTTTATTTTTACTTTCACCCCAACCCTAACAAAACCTCTATTTAATCTGTGTACTATTTTTCTCTGAGTTGCATATTTAACATGACAAAGAAGTACATTTCTTTCATAGTGTGGGCAGTAGGCCGGATCAGGATTCATGTTTATTTGTATCTTTAAGGTACAAAATTGACAAAACTCACTGTTGGAGAAATGCAGGAAAATGGTTTTTTTCTTTGTAAGTCCCCAAAATTGTTTGCTTGGGGACTTACCAGCCAACTGATTGTTTGTGAATGATGCAGGAATAATAATAATAATAATAATAATAATAATAATAATAATAATAATAATAATAAACATTTTATGTCTGATCGGAAATTGGAACATAAGTGGAGATTTCATGCTTTGGTCAGATCAGAGCTGCAAAAAGTCTGGACAGGTTTTCAGGGTTTTTTTTTTTTTTCTCCCACCATCACAGCTGAGCTAACCATGTCTGTATGATGACATACCTGTAATTTCACTAGATGTTACCGTGCCCCTTCCAATTTCTCTTTCCAGGCAGAAACCTCTTCCTTCAGGCACAACTGCATGGCATCATGCATATCGTTTAATAAGGCCAATAAAACAGGAGCAGCCTTCTTGGTCTCTTAATGCGAGGCGTCTCTTCGCTCCGGCGAGGAATTACAGGGGCAACAAACGTGCATTTTCGATGACTCTGTACGACAGCAGCCGTTTTTTTTTGTTTTGTTTTTTTTTTTTCTTTTTTGCATTTCGGTTCCCGTACATATCTCTTTGTGGCCAGGCTTCTTTGCTCAGCACCCTCTAAATGTTATGTCTCAGAGAGTCAGCTTTCACAGTGAATCCAGCTTCTCTCAGTTATCCCTTGTTAGGTCATTCAAGTGGAGCCCGGCTTATAATGCAATATTTCAGACAGAGCCCGAGGGCAGCCATGCTCTGGAGTCTGCTCACTGTTGCATGATGATGGGAGAACTCAAACAGCAGAGGAGAATAATAAAAGTGCCTAATGGTTGGATGGAGGATGGACAGATACTGCCCCCTACTGACAGCAGGGTATGTTTTCCCTTCCACTTAATAAACCTAGCTTACAGAGAAAGGCACTGGGACTTTCTGGTGCTGTGAATTTAGTCCTCGGCCTATAAGAACTTCTAATTCTACCAGCTTTATATAAAAGATCAATTTAAAAGTTTACTGTACAAAAAAAAAAGAAAAACTCGCATAAAACCCATAAAGGTTATTATATGAGACGTGATTCTGCTTTTAGCTGTGAACCATGATAATGTTGGACATAAAAAAAGTTGGTGTATGTCAATCAAGATGGTATAGGGCCTGCAGTGGTATAGTATTTTATCAAGTCTGAGGACTCCAAAGCGTTTTATAGTGTAATCTGTTACTCATTGATACTCTGATGGTGGTTAGCCCTGCATGGGGCAGACTGACTGTTTTTATTCAGGTGACGTATCTTCTACAAGGAAACAACTGCTAAGATGGACAAAGAACGGTTTCAAACCATCAACACACCCCCTTGCTCCCTAAACGACAATCATCCACTATTTGTGCACTATTTCTTTTTCTTTTTTTTTTTTTTCAGAATCTTTGAGGGTTGCAAACTTTTACAAAAGGGGGCAGAATGTCAACAGTTTGACATTGGGGTTTCATTTCCCCAAAAGTGTGTTTTCACTATGAAACTATTTTCAGCGTTTTCAGGAATCTTAAAGGAAAGGTTATGGATTCTGGATGTGGGATCCTGCTAAAATTCCCGGCAGCAGCGCGGGGCTGCAGAGGCGCCATCTGGTGGTTTAAGACCTCGCCTTGCTATTTCAGATCCGACCTGCCCGAGTTGCATTGCCGCGACACCACAGCGAGCTCTTGTGGCGCGTCCTCGCCACCGGCGCTTCCTTGTGTGGCTCGCAGCCGCTGACGCGCAGCGGCACCAGCGCTGCTTTGGCAAGCGCACGCAGACGCGGTCCGCCCACACCCACAGGATGGGCTCTTTCCCCAGTGGCTGATGATTTCCTGGACGCCCTTGTGCAGCGGAACAGAACTGAACCGGGCAGCATTACGGATGCGCTGAACTTCCTGCCACCGCTCCGGCAGCAGCGTCCAGGAGGTGGCACAAAAACACCAGCGAGCGATCACGGTTTGACAGGCCTGGATGATGGGCTGTGCTTCACAATGTAGCAGTCAGCTGCAATCCTCCCCCTGCAGTGAATCGTGTGTTGTTTTTTTTTGGGGGGCGGGGGGGAGGTTGCGTTCAGAAGCTCTAACTCTTGCTTTCTTTTCTTGCAAAACATATTTTAGATAAAGCACAGAACCCTGCCGTAACCTTGACCGGCACAAGGCAGTGACAGCTACACAGATCTGCTCTGAATGGCACCATCGGTCTCCAGACAAAACACAGACTGCTGACCCTGCTCTGCACAAACGGATGGTTGACACAAGCAGTGGGTTCATCTCACACTAGAAAGCAGCTTTCTCCACGTAGAAAGCAAGTGGAAGTATATCTCTGTTCCCCATTCTGTCTTACTTTAAAAGTTATGGGCAGTAAATAGCCCATCAGAGGGTTCGTGCAGGTTTCCAAGACCTTTTAAGACCATTATGAGTGAAATTGAAATGCTGCAATACATTTGGGTTGGTAACAGAAGTGAGCTGGTGGTACCTTTTTTTTTTTTTTTTTTTTTGGTGTTGTTTTCATTCATCTTCTATCTGGAAGGAGACACTTTTTAACTTTGACCACCTTTAAACAACTCCGGACTCGAAACATCAGAGGTTTATGCACACGTTAGTTCACCACACTTTAAACCACAATCAAGTTTGCACTAGGTGAAAATTTCTAAAGAATCTGACGATTTCTTGCAAATAATCCTTATGAACTTTGTCAGTGGCGCACTGCTTTCAATCGTCTTCCGTTGTTTTACGCTGTGCGAGGAACCGCAGAGGGAAAGGTGACCGAAAAATTGTAGTACGATTGCGACTGCTTACACTTGTGTGTGTGATATTATGTGTGATATTATCTGCGGGTTTTTCTTTACGGATTTTGCAAAAAAGTCAAAAAAGTTCAGTTAAATTCAGATATGACCCCTGACGACAAAATACCTTGAAAATGTTCCTGTTCATTCATCTAAAACGACACAATCACCAGCTTCAGGTTTAACCTGAGTGTTTCCAACTCTGAACTTGAGATGGTTAATGAAACAAACGAAACTGTTGAAGCATCCATTTAGTTTAGGAAACGCAAAAGCAGTTGCTAGCATTAGCAATGTTAGCAGCCAGTCACCTTTAGTTTTTGTGACTATGCACGAAATGTTCTCATCTTGCCTGTTACTGAGAGAAAACACACTTTATCACCATTTTCTCTTTCTCAGCCACAGAGGAAAGTGAAATCAACAGCGGAACTTTAAGTTGAAGCTGAAAATATAGTTGTCGCAGCGCCGCTGAATCCTCCTGGCCCTCACTGACGCGGAGTGGCGGAGCGGAAAGGAGAGCTCTTTTCTGAGCGATGGCCATCCAGCCCGCGCGGCGTTATGCATAGAATCCTAACGCTGCTACAGCTCCATCACCCAGCCGAGGAAACGGCGGGGGCACGGCGTCTCCGCGCGGGATGCAGCGGTGGTCGTCGGCACGCGGAGTGAGATTTACACCGGTCGCGCCCAAGGCCGCGGCAGTTATAGATCCCTTTACCTTTCAAGAGCAATTTCACCGCAAATGGGATTAAAACTAATGGCATTTGACACCGCCGAGTTCTGCACATTGAATCCATCGGGTTTTATCACGCTGACATTTCAAAAGGTTGGCCAGTGTGTGCGGCGGAGCGCTCACAGACGCGGAGCTGGATGACATATAGAGGTCCTCGGGGACTCGGGCTTTTACAGCCGGCTCTGGAAAAGCCTCCCCCCTCTCTCCTCCCCG
This sequence comes from Poeciliopsis turrubarensis, assembly GCA_010277015.1. NCBI lineage: Eukaryota > Metazoa > Chordata > Actinopteri > Cyprinodontiformes > Poeciliidae > Poeciliopsis > Poeciliopsis turrubarensis. The sequence goes on from VMRN01000034.1 coordinate 1,828,787, forward strand.
CCGCTACCTTCTAACCATGTGTGCCATCCAACCAGTTCCATTACAGCAACTTTTATAGACACTAAACCCTGCAAGGCTACACATCATAACACTCTACTGCGCTCCTTCTTCGAGTTTGCAGATGGGAAGTGTTGGTTTTGGTTTTCTTACCTCCCGGGTCAGGACGGCCTGACACGAACAAGCGGCAGAAATGGAAGCCGTCCCTCCTCAGTCGCAAAACGCAGAGCTGGTTATCTCGGTTGTGGGCAAAACTGTACTGTTTACTCCATGCTGGTCAATTAAAGCCCGAGAATCCTTCCTCTTTGGTGTTCAGTTTCAATTTGTGTAAACAAGACCCTTCAAGGTCAGTAAATGAAAGTGCTGTGTTTGGAATGTGAATAGAGTTTGTTGCCGCAGGGATCCGCCGCTATTAAAAATGTGCTCATTCAGTAGCAGAGAGCAGCACTTGACCTGAATAACAAATTTAGAGTTGCCTTCCTTGATAGTAGGACTGAATGTACTCTGCCTTTTTTTTTTTTTTTTTTTTTTTTTTTTTTTTGTTCCATCTGATTTGTTTGTGTATCCGCATCGGTTTTACAAGGCTACAATCCCTTCTCAATTTGTGCTTTTACATGAGTTCTTTGAAATCACTTAGCCTCAAACGTACCTCTGCATTTAACCTCTGTGAGGCAAACACTTGCTCTTTCTTTGTGCAAAATTCCTCGATTCGAATGCAAACGGTGCCTCGCAAAAGTGCTCATTCGCATTACGGAGCATGAAAATGAATGTTTGCTGTATTCCATTAGGACTCTTCAGTGATAAAAGGCGCAGTTGAGACGTGGATGGGAAACGACGGATGTTTCTTTTGTGCATTCGTAGTCGGTTCCGTTCACTATAATACTCCTAAATAAAACGCAGTTCAAAAAAAAAAACAGATTTCCTCCACCTGTATGGGCTTTATGCTGCGTTTGGAGGTTCAAGGTCAGAGCTGGGGACGATCTCTCACTCGGGCTGAGCCATCGAAGGCGGTTGGTTGGCGACTGTAACTGCAATTGGCAAGCCTGTAACAGTGTCTTTTTCTCCACTTGTTGTTCAAACACCAAAGAAATATGTTCACTTCCAAGTACTGTACAACATTATGGTGTGCTTATAAGCTACAAGCTGCCAGAGGTGCTGGTAAATAGCTGATATCAACTAATATCAGAATTCTCCCTGTCAGAATTCAGACTTCAAGAGGCAGACTTGCTTTTCTGATTGGAAACTTAGAAATTTTACATTTAGAGTGCAGGTGTCAAACTCCGGTCACTACCCTGCACCACACCTGAATAGAACAATTAGGTCTTTAAGGCTCTGGAGAAATTATCTACACAAGGAGGAGGTAATTAAGCCATTTGATTCCAGTGTTTTGTACCTGTGACACACCTAACAACTGCAGGACACACAGTATATGAGGCCCTTGAGGACTGGAGCTAGACACCCCTGATTTAGAGCTTTAGTTTATGAGTTGTCAACAAGTTGTGAGAAAACTTAAATGCGCTTTAGTGCTTTAGCTACTGACCGTCAACACTACGACAACTTGATAAGAAGGTCAGGAAAAAGAGGGAGAGTGAAGCAGGGCGGTTACGCTAGCTTGACCGTGACGACCCTAACGTGTCGGATGTGCTGCAGAATTCGGTGTGTTTTCCCTTTCACATTTATACCAAATTTAAGAGACCGCTTGACCTCATATTTACGTTTTTGGAAGGGCGATGAGCCCGGAGTAGCTAGAGCGAAGCCACGTATGAAGAACATGCAAACTCCATGCAGAGAGACCCCAGGCTGGGATTCAAAGGCGAGCCCTTCCTGCCGCGAAACGCGCGCCGCCGTGTAGCTTTTTGCAGTTTCACTGTGACAGGTGAGGAAAAGGGTAAGAACGCTGCTATTTAGACTCCAGGCATGCAAATGAACCTGTAAGAGCCACACCCTGTGGAATATTTCTTTCAAAAAAAAAAGTTTGTTTTTTTTAACATTGCGGCTAACGTTTAACTGATTGCCTTAATTTGCGAGTTTGTCTTCTCTGAAGCATAAATTGCAGGGCGATCATCTTTATGAAGATGTCCCTGATGAAACAGGGACAGAAATCACCAGCGGAGATTGAAAACCTAATTAAATTTACATACAGCCTCCAGGCCTCTCTCTCGCTCTGATTTCGTTGCTCGCCGTTCAAGCGTGTAAACAGCACTTTTTTTTTTTCTTTCTCCCAGAAATCATTACTTTGGCACACTAAACACTTTCCGCCTGGAGAACAAAGCGAGTTGGAGGAACGTGAATACATTAGCAACCGAAATGAGATCATAAGCGGGCGTTCGCGGGGCGGCTGTGAAATCACAAGCGCGGATGAAATATCTCGGCTTGCGGAGTGTTCGGCACTGACAGTTAGCCGCTGTGAATGATTGTACTAATATTTGAAGTTATTAGTTCTGCTACATTTTCCCCGAGAACGAGCAGAGTGGCAGGTCCAGGATGATGTGGTTTATGCCGCTGCTGGGATCTCTCAAGCAGATGGTGCTTCAAAATAAATTCTCAAGTCATGAAAAAGCACTTCAGAACCACTCTGGTGTGCTGAAAGAATTTCGCCTTTTTTTTTTTCTTTTTCTTTTTTCTTTTTTTTTTTTTTTTTACAGTTGAGGCAAGGTTCAGCGCTGCGTACGCTCACTGGAGAAAAAAAAATTCATCTGCATAGTCTAAACTTAGGTTTACCCCAAAATGGGCTGCACGCCGCATTCATCATCACCGTTTCGAGAAGCCTTGTTTTTTTTCCCCCCTCTCACACGCCAGCACAAAAAGCTCTATGCAAAAAAAAAAACAACAACAACAAAAAAACCCCCCAAAAAAACGGTTCTTTGGTTGTGAGATTTGTGTGTTTCCAGACAGCCAAATACAGTATTAGGCAGAGGCGTTATCCTCGCAGCAATTAAAAGGAGAACGTTGCTGCAGAAACTTGTCATGGCTGCTTGTTCTGGATAATCCAGAGGATTTCACCGTCAGCAGACTCTGTCTTCAGGTTCGGCGGATTGTGCTGAACAAGCAATGTGCGATATATATATATTTCTCAAGGCTCCGAGCAAAATGCCCAAATGTCTCTTTGGCGCTTTATTTATTTCATTCCTACGGGAACAGATATAACACAAATGACCCAATGTGGTTTTTTTTTTAGCCTTTAATCCAACGCCAATATCTGAATCCAATTATCTGCAAACACTAAATACTTTCCAATCCGACAGTTAAACACTTTGTTTTTAATGACTGTGTAGAAGCTAATATAAATACATCATGCCAAGACCCAAATATTGATCTTAATAGAGGTCAGGGCCAGTGACCCGTGTCCCAATTGTCCCATTAATAACTTGAATTGCCCTATTATGGTGATTGACCTAACAACAATGTATCACCCCATGTTCAGAACTGACAAAGTCCAGTTGCCTCCTACTTAAGCTCTTCAGGTGACCAGTCAGTTACACTGTCATTTGCCAGGCCTCAGTATTACACAAGCTGCAGAAATGCACAGACGTAACAGCAAGCCGACCAGCGAAATATGAACTTAGTATTTTCATGAAATGAACCCAAGAGCATATTAAGGAGTCATTTCTTTTTATGCTTGCTTAGGAGGAAGTCAGCTTGCATGCAGTCTGCTTCGGGTTCCACTCCATAAATTGAGACAAATCTCTTAATAAAGATGCGTAATTGAATCAATACACCTCTAATGTTCTTCTTCTTCTCTCTCTCCCTCTCTTTTTTTTTTTTTTTTTTTTAAGATCACTGCTAAGTGAAAAGAAACTAAATGATTAGCAGGTAGTGGATAAAAGCCCCTTCTGCTGCTCTTGGCAGACTCACAGCGAGGTATCAGCAGAGGCTTTTAAGCCATTTTGCTATTAGTTTGCAAGTGCCATTAAGAAGCTCCACTGAGATTTGCTCTCAATTTGCAATCTGCAAACAAACACGAGAGGCACTCGCCGTGCTCGCAGTGTGCAAGAGCGCGGCGCGCTCTCGTCGCCTGGCGAGGCCCTTTATTGCTCCCTCCTGACGCCGCGCGCTGCAGGGACGCATTGGCTCGGAAGAGGAGCCCTAATCCCCAAGTAATGACAAGCACTAAATACAGCCCTCCGTGTCATCATGCTGCACAAACACCACGCGGCTGTTCAGAGGCGTCACGGCAATGACGGTGCTTCGGGCAGACTGCTGAACCATCGGCGCAGAGGCTCGGCGAGGAGACGTCGACACACGGCGCATGGATGTCCTCTGTTTTTCACCCAGACCGCATGAAACAAAGTGATTATTTTGAATTGCTCCTTTAGAGTTTCTGAGATAAAACGGCATTTAAAAAAAATATACATATATATTTTTTTTGTTTTCAATTGATTTCTTGCAGCAGCAACATAGGAGTTGTTTTCTTGCAGAGCGCGCTGTAGTAAGCGGGACGGACACCAGGTGGCGGTCTAAGTCTTCCGTCTCCGCTTCCCTCCACACCTACATCTAAAAACGATGATGTAATCCCTTCCACCACCACCCCCACCCCCCTCCCTCCACCCCTCCGTTATGTCACATGGCACAGACAGGCTCTCCATCCCCGTTCAGATGATTCCCGGTGATTACTGACACCACTGTCGGCGTCATCTCCTCCTCTCCTCGCGCTGCTGTTCATTCCTGACAGCGCGTCTCCTTTGGCCAAGTCGACGTCGGTGATGAGACAAGCACTTCCAGCTGGCCACGGATTCCACCGACGCCAGCTCCTCTGATGGCTTTTAAATATGGCCGTGACCTTATTGGTCATAAAAAAAAAAAAAAAAAAAAAAAAGGCAAGTCTCCCACGACTAAACCCACGGTCTGGTCTCACTGACTCTTAACCTTTACCGCCACTAGGCGAGGGAAGTTAGTGGTGATGATGTGAATAATGTCAAACCCCCCCTCTGTCCCCCCCACCGTCAACACCCACGCCTGTATAGAGAAGAAGAGGGGCAAAAAAAAAAGAAAAGGAAAACAAAACAACATCAGCAGCTAATAATATTGGCTCAGCAGTGGACAGATTAGAGCAGGAGGAGAGCATCTGCTGCAGGGAGAAAACACTATGACGGCTTCCTCCCCGGGGAGCGGTGGCTGTAAAAGACAATCAGAAATAGACAGAGCGGTGAAAACGAGCAGGCTTTCTAGAAGAGACAGACGAGCATCCGAACCGCAAGTCCCACAGGACAGCCGGGGAAAGGATGTTTTGTTATTTATTATTCCTTCAACAGCGGCGTCAGCCTGTGTAGTCAGTTAATATGTATGCCACTTGTTTTCCCCACTGTACCAAAAAAAAAAAAAAAAAAAAACCTCTTCAAGTCATGCAAATTGGAAGCGAAAGAAACCGAGGGTAAGACACGAGAGAGGGAAAAAAGAGATATGATAGTTTATTTTGAATAGCCGCGGTAAGTATGCATGAAACTTGCGTTGTTTGGATGCAGTTTGGTGAGAACGCTCATGTGTGTCTGCTGCCACACTTTTAACTGTGAGCGAGGTGCTTCAGCAGAGGTCAAGGGTGGACAAATATTCTTTGTTTCTTCTCGACCTGGTGTGGAGAAGGAGGACATTGAAGAGGGTGTGCAAAAAAAAAAAAAAAAAAAAACCAAAGGAACAAAACCGGGCGGATGTGGAGAATGCGATGTCCGAGCTGCAGATAATTCCTTCCACATGCATTTGCAGCTACCGTCTGTAGGCGGGAGTGATCGGTTAGTCAAACTGTCTGTGTGGGGGGGACAAAATTGAATTGGGTTCTGTAAAATCACGTTGGTTCAGACCAGAAAGAACAACAACAACAAAAAAGCAATTGCAATAAAATAATTCAGAATGAGTTAGTGATGGAGTACATGGGATTTTACCAAATTATTCCCAACGTTTTGTGACTGTAAATCCAAAAATAGTCAAAGGTTCAACAGATGAGGAGGACATTTTCCTGACTAAGTGGAAATGGTAAACTAATAACAGATGCTAAATACTTTTAGCATTTTTTTTTTTTCCTGAAAAGTAAAGGCCCTTGCTTGGTGCCTACAGTGGAGTTAAAACGTCGACATACCCCGAAGAAATGTCAAAGTCTGGTGGTGTCAAAATAAAAACAAAACAAAAAAAAAAGCTCAAGACAAATTATTCCAAACGTTTTCCAGACTCGATTTGTAATCCTGTACAATTCAAATAAAATGTTGTGGTCAAATGTTTTAAGTGTAACATCGTCATACTCTAAACGGATCTGATGTGTTTTGGCCTGTTGGCATCCATGATCGGACGATCGGATGAAGAACGCAGCAACTACGTGTGACTGTCAGACCAAGGCAGACCTGAGGTCTTTCTTCTTCTTGGCCTTCGCAGGCAATGATGGGCTGCAACTAACTTTCGCTTTCACTCGAGTGCAGCATTTTGACGTAGCGCCACTCTCACGTGAGTGCAAGTACCCACCTTTAGTTGTTTCACTGAATGAAGAACCAAACATGCACCAGACACAGAGTTACAGTTTGTGTTCCGGTGAGATTCCTTCTATTTACACAAGCTTTGTTGTTCTAATGTCATTCGCCGCTTACTGCTCATGCTCCCAACCGTTCCTGCTGATTACTCATCGTCTTCACCTGTGTTGCTCCCTGTCTAAACGCCTGCTTCGCAAACTCGCTGCTGGATCATGTAATGTTTTTGCCACAGGCTTCAAACCTCACCCGTGTGTCGTGTACGTCTATTAGATTGGCGACCCCGGCTGTTCCGAGACCTTTTTCTTTCACGTTGTTTTGGCTGTGTGTTGAATTCTGGGTTGCTGAGATTATATTTAAACATCGCATTGACATGTAATTTGCAATTTACAGAAATCGTAAGCGTTTGAGTTGAACAGATGAAACAAAGCTTCCTATCATCACTGTACACAACGGTTACTGAATTAGGTGACCGTCTAAGAACTTTAGAAACCAGACTTTCCCCCTTCAAGTCTCATTGATTCTATCAAGAGAATTGAAAGTATTTAAGCAAATGTTACACATCAGCACAATAACAGTCCAAAATAAAATGCAACAGGCTCTAATTTGATAACTCTGATAAGCTTTTGCAAACGTGGAAGCAAGCCTTCTTCAGCAATGTGTTTGTGGTCTGGATTTTGTCGGGGTTTATTCAAACATCAAGATGACGTCTCGCGCTGCGTGAAACACTCTCGCACAGTTTATGCCAAATCAATCCCGGAAGGAAGTGAACCTAAATCTGACAAAATACAGCAACCCCACATCTTAACACTGCCCCCACAGGCTTGGAGGAGGCATGATCGCATCATCCACCTCTCTCTTTACTTTGATGTGACCGTCACTGTGACTCACGGTAAAATCTTCTCCCTTTGCTCTGGAGATTCTGTCTTGCAAATTAAAACCATTTCACACTGATTAGCCTCGCTGATCATTGATTTTCTGACTGTCATTTGGTTGCAACCCCAGGAGTTCCCATGATGCATTTGAAAATGCTTTTACCTTCACTCTTCAACACAGCTGTGCATATTTAGTTGTTTGCTACAGATCTGATTTCGCCAAATGCTTAAATGAGTTCCGATCACGATTGTCCAAGATTTCTTTCTTTTTTTTTTTTTTTTTCTGACTACATTTCTTCATGTTGAAGCTTTCCTTCCCTGCTTCCACTTTTCAACATGGGTTGGACGGTTCCAGTCCTAATTTCAGGAGTTTCAGGAATCTCTTTGGGCCGTTTCGTTACTCGATGCACGCCAGTGAGTTGAAGTTTTTGGCTGTTTATCTTCTAAGGCTGTTAAAGATACAAGAAGAAACTCTCTGCATCAGTTAAGTGAAGTAATTTGTTGCAAGCCGAACCATAATCATCCATGCAGCAATTATCCATCTGGAGCATCTTACCTGTTTACTTATATTTTTTTGTTAAATTGATGCATTTCTTCGGAAAGTTTCCGTATTTATTTACGGGACATAGTTTTTCTATGCAAAAAAAATTAAAAAAATAAAAAATATAGATAGATAGATAGATAGATAGATAGATAGATAGATAGATAGATAGATAGATAGATAGATAGATAGATAGATAGATAGATAGATAGATAGATAGATAGATAGATAGATAGATAGAAAGCCTTCCCCACTTCTCTTTATCTCAACCATCCATTGTTCTTAGCTATCAAGATATTGAGTTTAATTTGCTCTGCTGTAACGTCTAAGTAGCTGCGTGTGTGTGAAGGGTAAGAAAAAAAGAAATCTCCCTCTCTACATCTGCGTCTGTATATCAATGGCTTTCCCTCTCAGTGGGACTCACCACCCACAAAGGTTAATGAGCTTAAACACAGCTCAGAGTTAGCTCATTAAACAGACCACAGAGACGGCAGTCGGGGAGAAGTGAGGGAGGACTGCCGGGCGGCCCAGTAAAGGTGGGCCGGTGACGTCAGCGCCGTTGGAGTCGGTCACCTGCGGCTCGGCGAAGTGGAGTTTTTCTGTTTGTTTGCCCCTGTGCCTAAAACAAGACATAATGTGTGAGGGAATCATTAATGAGGAGGCGCACTCGGAGCGGGAGAGAAACGGAGAGTGACTCAGAAGATGTGGTTGCCAGCCCACATTTATCCTCCAACGCTCCCGCAGCCCAGTCATTTAAACAGAAGTGGGTCCAGCGGAGTGGGGGAGGAAGACGGTCCGACTTTGTCTCCGGTGTAAACACCTACAGAAGGAAGTACAAAGAGCAGAGAGTGAAATAATCAAAGGACGGTTATCTGATTAGACCAGCTGGGCTTTATTTCTGCGTTGTTGTTTTTTTTTAAATGCATCCCTCAAAAGAAAAATAAAAGGCTCCATACCTTTTTCAGCTTTTAAACATGCTGTTTTCAAATTGGACTCTCGGAATTCAATTCATTTCAAAAAGATTTCATTTGACAGGCCAGCAGACAGCAGTGGGTAACTGTGCGGTGAAAGGAAAAGAACTCGTTGCTTTCTGTTATTGTTTTAAATAAAAGTCTGAGTTGTGCGGCATGTGTTCACAAATCCCATCCTAAGTATTTAAGCGTAGCATAACAAACCAAGTTCAAATGCTCAAAGAGGTGCCACAATGCCCTCGTGTAAAAACAGAAATAAAAATAATCTGGTACTTTAATAATCTTCAGTAGCAGTTCGTAGCACAGTTGCTTTGGAGGGATGAAAGCTTTCTCTTTCTGTTTTGCAAACCTTTTTTGACGATTTTGTTGTGTTGTGTATACATTTCTGCCTTATATTACATTTTTTCATCCGTTCAAAAAAAATAAAATCTTGTCTTAAGTTCTGGTCTGATTGACGACAACTTTTACTTTGACAATCAGCATTAACTCTCTATTCTCCTTTACTACATTTTTCTACTAATTTATTCAATTGAATTGAAATGCTTTGTCCTTGCAATGGTCGAATCTACACTACACACCAGAGTAAACACTCTCTTAACTTATGCAGCAACAGCGTCATATTTCCAAGGCAATCTAATAAAATAATGTAAAGGCTCCTGGTTTGAAATATATGTACATAGATATCAATTGCAATTCTCCACCGAACCTTTCTGTGTGTGATTTTATTCGTTCTGTAGCCGCAGCAAAAAAATAATAACCAGAGACTTTTTTTTTTTTGGGAACGATTGACATACGAGTAGCGGCTATAAATGCCTGTCTGCTTTGTAAGATTGTTTGACTACTTCATTATCACAAAAAAAAGACAAGATCATTAGGAGTAGTCCTTTCAACATTACGCCAGGCTGTAAATGAGGCATTATTTCTGCCTGATACTTTGTCAAGATGAAATTAATTAACAAGATTATTGCTGCTCTCATTTAAATCCTAATTTGATAACATCATTCAAACTGACAAGGCTGAAAGGTTTCGTCTTTCGTGCTGAGGAAACACAAGGGCTCAGCTTTACATGGGAAAATGCGCAACCGGAGGATTTTTGAGTGGGTCCGATAACTAACACACACGCGCGCGCGCGCACCCACGCCCACACAGGGGCTCTGCTTGCGGTTTCATTTGAGCTAATAGACATCCACATTTCGACGAGTCATCAAAACAAGAATGGCTTTTATGGTGCTAATCCCACACTATTACACTCGTAAGGCTTACATGCAGAAATCTCCATCCACTCGTCCTCATGAATGCAACCCGTCTAAGCTGCTGTTTTTCCAAAGTGGGATAATGACGCCTCACACAGTTTCAAGGATTCAAGTTTGAATTTTTGGTAGATTTTCATCTGATCTACACAGACATAAGGTTGGTTCCCCCAGACTGATTTGTTTTTTTTTTTGGGACGAATAACCGCAAAAAACAAGAGTTAAAATCATCATCCCAAATAAGTGATAACAATGTATCGGGACAACAGAGAAACAGTTTACCGCATCCATAAGGCACAAACGAACCAAACAACAGAATGCTATTCCTTTTTTGGCCTCTGTGTTTAAGCTACGCCCTAAAGACGGCGTTCTCTCCCCGTGAAGTCACTTCCTGAACCTAACGTGTGTGCATGCGTGTTACATATAGGAGAGGAAAAACACAAACGCATTGTTTTTCTGGCATGACTTGTAAATAAAGTTCATTAATTGGCTGCAAAAACTTTGTGTTTTAATTGCAGCTTACAGTTTATTAATATATTAGAATTTATTAACAGGTTTGTAAATATCTGACCCGCCATGTATTTCTTATGCGCTGCTTAGGACTCAAAATAAGTAAATTTTTTTTTTACTTGAAATCATTCCAATCCTCCACAAAAGAAAAGCCCAAAATCTATTTTGACACTCAAACCAACGTAAGTGCGTTCCTGACCGGCACTGAACATATTTTTACACAAAGAGCAGAAATCGTTCAGCTGGATGAAGAGAGTGCAGCAGGTGATGGATGTCAGAGGCAGCAAGCTGCAGTCTGTCAGGGGTCAGAAGGTCGCAGTGTGTGCTGAGTTAGACTGATAACCTGCGATGTTAAAGCGGCTTTGGAAGTCAGGCTGACACAATGCTCAACAGTAAACACCAGCGGCATGTGTCAGGCACTTTCCACTTGTCTGAGCGCGCATTCAGGTGAATAAAACTCTTTTGTGGTTTCTTGCAAAGCTTCATTTCAAAGACGATGAATTCAAACAGAACAACACGAGGCTACAGGAACCCCTTATTACCTCCGACAAACACAAACGTCAAAGTCGCAGTGATGTGGTTCACACCGACTTTAACTCTTACGAAGACAAACAGAATCTAACCATAAAATATTCAGCACATTCTGTTCCATTGATAAACAAAGAAACCCTTTGTTTTTCAAATGATTGTTTGGATTTTATGTGTTGTCCTAAATTCGGCTCTCGTTCTCTGTCCGGAGGGAAGGATCTGCGACCAAAAACGACGCACACGTGTAGTTCTCGAAATTCATGATTCACTCCGAACAAATTCCAGAGCAGATGGAAAACAAAGTCACTGACATCCGTCTGGGAAGGATCGCAAAGCCATTATTACGACCATTTGACTCCAGTGAACCGCAGTAAGTTGATCGGTGTTATCCGCAAAAGCTGATTGATGACTCACCCCGGCGTAACTACACAGACAAATAAATTCTGATGAGATAGAACGCAAACGCTTATGAAATATTCTGTGTTCTGACAGGAGAAAAGTGATTTTTTTTTTTTTTTTTTTTTGGTAAGATCTGCCAAGCGTTACGTCTGGTATTACAGAACCTCGGCATTTCAAAAACACATAATCGGTTTTGCATGGTGCTGTTGTGTGACGGTTTGGGGTCTCAATGGCTTGACACAATTAATGAAACCATGATTTTCTTTTCTCTGGGATCTTTGGGATCAATCACATGTGTTGTGCTTACATCACTTTAAAACAAGGTAGCTTGGTCTTGATTTTAGCCTGGAATGATATCCAATGGAAATTTTCCGGCTTAAGCAGATTGTTGATGCTTAAAATCCCTTTAACATGGCTAAAAAAAAAACCTAACTCTCCAAAAGAACCATAAATAAATTGGTTCAAACATCCTCCATTGTGATTAAAGAATTCACTGTTATTTGCTCCAAATTCTTGATCACATATGTTGAGGTAGGAATTTAAGGGGCAGTCGCTTTTCCCATACATCCAATACGTTGATGCTTTTACCCACCCAAATAGAATGATTTTTGAATCAGTTCCACTGGGTGTTTGCTAATTGCTGCTGGCTAGTCTGAAGGAACTGAGAGGAGGAGTCACAGGTGGGAGGTGCTCTGTGGGCCAGGAAGTGCAGTAGCTTGAAAACTGCAGCTCTGAGGAGGAGCTGTGTCCTTGAAGGCGGAGCTAAGTCCACCCAAGCATTTTACACAGTTGCTACGGGAGATTTTAAAGGATTTCTCAAACATGCACGAAAGCATCAAGGCAACACTCCAGGTGTGTTTTTGTTGAGGGAATAATATTGCAACATGATATAAAGCTCAAAAAAAGTCAATTTGACATAATACTGCCCCTTTCAAGTGAGACCACAAAACAAAACAAACCTGCAAGGGTGCAAACAGCTTTCTATTCCTCGGCATTCCAGGCATGCTTTGGTGGAACATAATCTAGGAGGAAGCGGTTAAAATCCACACTGCAGATTTTACAAAATCAAGGGTTTTGATAGAGTTGAAATAGCTTTGTCGGATTCACCGGCTGCTGTCACAAAAAGCAAATTCTGCCAGGGTCACTTTGTGAGCGCGGTGGGACAAAGAGCAGCTCGTAAAGAAGAGAGCAGCAGAAAAGGAGAAAACCACAGTGGTGCTTTGACTAGAACAAAGCTCTGAGCCATCCACAGCTGTAACACAAACACGAGCACTTATTCTGGGTTCTGCTACTAGGTGGTCCGAGGAGGGCCGTATTTCAAGCCTCCTCTGACAGACTTACAGCTCGCAGACTGAAGCTGGCTGTTGACTTTGCAAAAGAAAGACCGGTTTACAACCATCGACATAAGGAGCATGGAGTCAAGGAATCGCTCCCTGGAAAGCTTCACTTTACTCTGATGACTATTTTTCAAGAGCTGACCGAGTTCTGTCATCCATAAATCCACTAGAAGGGGACTGGCATGTACGTATTGATCGTTTACGGCGACTACGCGAAAAATGGGTTTAATGTACAGGGGTAATGTATTCATTGTTCTGTTTTATGCCCATGCATAACGCAGTAAAGCTCTTCGGGGGCTTTGGTTAATTAAGAACTGCTGAACACACATTTACACACGCCGGGGCCTATCATGTTCCATAAACTGCCAGGAGAGTCCCACCAGTATTTGTGTACAGACCCAAAAGAAGCTGGAAGCTTTGGTTGCTATTTGTTACGGCGCGGCACATTTAAAGCTACAGGCAGAGGGGAGTTCAAAGTTTTCAGTCTGGATGAAAGAGGGGAGCATGAAAGCACAGAGAGGACCTCATCTATAATAGAAACACGAGAGGGATGTGGGGAGGGAGGGTTATGGAGGCTCTGCAGACAGCAACTCCTTTAACTTGCGCTGTGTTTTCACACCGGTTTTCCTCTGTGTTGGCTAATCCTGACCAGCATCTCGTCAGCAGAGCCTGTGCTCAGAGGGATTCTCTGCCGCTTTCGGTAATTTACAGGGCATGTCAGAGTGAACGTAAGCCGCATTTTGCCGGCTGCGTTCCAGCAACGGTGCTGATTTCACACGCAGCTGCAGGAAATCTAACGACGCCCAGAGACGATGCATTTAAATGCCGTTCAGGTCGGATCGCAGGTAGATGGCCCTTTTTTTTTTTTTTTCTACTGCACTCTCTGTTGTTTTAGGTGCATAATACAGTCCATAAAAATCATCTAGCCATACTTCCTTTCACTATTTAAATAACAATATGCATTTTATTATAATGTCAGGAACACAAGACACTAATGACTCAAGTACACTTTATGCATCTTCAGCAGTATTTTACATACCTAGGGGCTGCTCAGCAAGTCTTGCTTAAAATTTCAACTGCATGTAAGTCTAGACTTTGACTAGGCCAATCTAAAGCATTTATTTGTTCATTTGTTTGGAACAGTCCGAAAAATGGACATCCATGTGTGACACAAAGAACCGCCTCCCTGCCGACGGTCAGATCCTCTTTCAGCACATTTTGAGAAAAAAAAAAAACACAATAAAATAAAAAGCACAATTCACGATTCCGGTCCTGAGGCAGCAGAGCCCAGACCGTCCACAGAGGATTACACCAACACCGGTTCCAACTTTGCCATGATTTTCTTGAAGGACATGTCAGTTTTAACAGGAGAGTTTCACTTTCAGCTCATCAGTCCACAGAATATAAGGAATACAATCATAATTTTGAAGACTGCTTTTTACTTTGGTTATTGTGTGTTATTATTTAAATTTGCTTGAGGATCTGAAATATTTAGGTGTGGCAAAAAGCAAATGACTCGTTTTCCACCGTCTCAAACAGGGACGTTTTGTATCAAACGAAGTTGATAATTTCAAGTGTTTCTTTGGGGGGAATCGATTGAACTGTGTTCAGCGAAGGGAAGGAAAATAACTCCTTCCCACCGAGCGAACAACATGTGGCCGAAGAGCTGTTGCTCCAATTTTCAACTTCTAAATGTCTTTGAAATCGCAGCCTATGAAGACGTCTGCTCCTACAACACACTTGTAATTAATACTGACTGACAAGAAAGCTCTGCTCTCAAATGTGCAATTCGGCATAAAGATTTTATGTCAGCGTCGCATGACCCGGCTTTGTGTTTCTGCTGGGGGAAAAAAAACTGGCCGTCTCCTGCTGACAAAACCTAATAAACCAACAGGGCTCGACTCGCGTTGTTTCCCGCGGAGCGCTCAGATATAGTTGTCTGTTCTTTGTGTAATTAAACTCTGTTCGCAGGGAACGAAAAACAGAACAATGACACATCAATAGCAGCTCAATAGAAACACAACTACATCGTTAAAGAACACTTTGGATAATAAATTGTTGGTCTCATGACTCCGCTTTCAGTAAGCCATGACAAAGCAACAGCTGTTGTTAATTAAAACGGAGAGCAAGTTTTGAACTTGAGCGAAGATGAATTTGGAGGGGAGGAAAAAACGGTATTTAGAGGAGGGCTCCCTCCAACTAATGATGCACAAACAGGAAAAACTGTACAGTTTTCTGTCAAATGCCTTTTTTATAAAGATAATTGGGATGGAGACAAAAAAAAAAAAAAAAAAAATTAAGCTCCTTTGGGCTTCCTTCCTCAAAACGAGAAAATAAAGAGAGGACATGAAGACATGGAGAAACAGAAAAGCGAATCAGATTACAAAGTGGATATTTAAAGATGGTGCTGAATGTGATACCCAGAGACAGATATTCAAGATATGACAATTTCCAGGTCACGGAAACCTAAAAAGTTCCATTTTTAGTATTTTTTGATGTCGTTTTGCTTTTTTGAATCCAATTCACAAACAAATTACAAAGGAAACCAATAAGTTTTTGGGGTTTTTCTTCATTTCTTCTGTCAACTGAAAACAGTGAACGCCCGCAGTTGAGGATGCTCAGACGATCTAAGAAAGGTATTGGTGCACAGGCGGTTGGACGTACGAGGCGGCTGGATGGTCGGTTGTAGTGTGCAATTGAGTGGATGTACAGATCAAGCAGCCAGTGGCTGGATGAAAAAAAAAAACCGAGAGAGATGAATGTATAAAAAAACTGGGGGAAGAATGGGTGAACCGGACGAACGACAGCGCAGAGGGTTGCGTAAACTGCTCCGCGTTGTTCAAGTGACTTCTTATGTTTGCTGAAATCTTGCTAGGAGGTAATCGGTTGCTGTGAAAAGGATGATGAGGAGGAAACGTCACTGTGAGGCGGCGAGGCCCTCCGGTCCTGTCAGACAGCGGCGGACGTGGCGAGAAGCTTTCCGGAGAATCCTTCTGGGCGCCACAGCTGCGTCTCTGCGCCATGTGCGACGTCTGGTGTGTGTTTATTCTCAGCGAGGATGAGTATGTTGAAGATGTGTTCTGGATCACAAATACATTAGAAATTAAAAATAAATAAACAAATACAAAAAATAGCTCTGTGTGTTTCAGGAATGTATCTGGACGCTGGTTTGAACTGACCTGGAGTCCATTCCAGATGTTTTTCAAACAACGCGGAGCTGGAAAAGCACTAGAGCACAGCAAGTTGGTCTGAACTGATGAACAGAAATGGAAGATGGAGGCATAATGCGGAGACAAACGGACCGAACCCGAGATTCTAAACCCTGCAACCAAAAAGAGGAAGAACAAAACAAACCAAAAAAAAAAGAAATAAAGAAACATTGGGAGTGCTACCAGTTAACAAGCAGCTGCATGAAGCGGAAACAAAACAATGGAACTGTAACAAAAAAAAACAAACAAAAAAAATAGCTCACGATGAATGAAAGTTTCTGCACCAAAGGGTAATTTGCTGAAATTCAATTAAAACGCCGTGTTAAAAGTTTTACACCGATTGTAAAACACGTTCTACTAACCCGAGTGTCCAGACGTTGATTGCTTTCGTTTATTCTGGTTTCATTTCCCGAGCTGTTTTAATTACCCCGCCTGGATCAACCCATTACCACTGATTAGCTTCACTCATGTATGATTTGACACTCCCGAGCATTTGATTGTTGTCAGTGGAAGATTGTAGGACACCTTCCATAACTGAACACCTTTTTTTTTTTTTTCCTGTCTCTTAAACTCTGGGTCAGACTAGGTTTTTTTTATTTATGGCACCAACATGTTACCGTACCTGTTTTCCCGCGTTCCTAAAAATAAAAAAAGAGAGAGAGAGAGAGACTCCTTTCTATAATTACAGCTCACTGAAAAGTAAACATTTAGAGGTAAAAGATTAAATTAGGCTTTACAGCAATTAAATCCACGGCTCTGATCTGCGCTCATTCGCTCCATCTGTTTGCCATTTCAGACGTCCTTTCTTCTCCTGGAAACATTGCAGTTCTCCGTAGTAAAAATTGCAGACTGGCAGAACAAAAGGATTTGAAACAATGTGTGCAGAAATCCACTTTTTCTCCATTTTGCGTACTGCAAACGGGCTGTTTATTCTGTTGCAGTGAAACAGAGAATGCAATGAAATGAGAAAATACTCAACTGAGGGACGTCTTCTTCCTTTTTTCTGTTTTCTTTTTTCTTTTTTGAGAGATTTGTGGTGCTCAGCCGGTAAAGCATGCAACCAGAAGATTTCCCTCTGGATACTGTTTTTTGTTCTGTCTTTGTGCTGCCTGCTGTTCGAAAGCAAACGCAACACTTTAAGGGGACGTAAAACTTTCAGACTTCCCGAAAAAGTTCCCTCGCAGCGAGTGTTTTTCAACAAACGTCACACCTCGTGATTTCATTTCTGACTCTCTTTTGCAACATGACTGGTGTGCTTCGGTGCCTCATCAGATAAGTAAATATTTGTGAGGATATAAGCACGGGAGGAAAAAGAAAGACGAAGAATTGTGGCGTCGAAAAGGAAACGGGCTGCTTGCAAATTGACTCTCTTAACATTCGCGGTATTGAAAGCAGAATCAAACGTGATCCTGCGCCACGCGCACTTTTATTCCTTTTTTGGTTTTCCCCGTACGCGTCGCAGTTCCACTGGAAGTTTTCTAATCGCAGCTGCTGCCGTTGTTAGACTAGAGGAAGAAGAAGTGGGCTGTTTGCGGCCTACTGACGGCACGCTGTGGTCACAGATGGCTTTGTGTTCTGCGTCGTGTGTGGTCAGCTGGATGCTGCCATATGGAGGTTGCATGCTGCTGTCAGTGGCGTTTCTGTGGCACCATTGCAGCGAAGAGCCTCTGGCACTGCTGTCAGCCGGACAAGGAGACAGGCCGCAGCACCGGTCACGGCCACCTCATGCCATCTGGGTATCTGGACCGGGGGTGGAGGGCCGGGAGGGCGATGACAGGGACATGTCAGTGGGAGGACAGGAGGTAATGCTATATACGCTCTCGCCTACACAGTTTGCCCGATGGAGCTGATTGCAAGGCGTTCGCTCTTAGCGCTTTGTTTTTTTTTTAAACTGTTGTCACAGTTGGATAAACATGGAAGTAAGTCGGAAACGTTTTGTCTCTTCATCTCTTATGACTTGGATCATTATTTTAAGAATGTAACAATATGGTGTTTCAATGTAAGGTCCTACTCTTTTCCAGTTGTACTGCGCAGCGTCGTCATGAAGATATACGTTTGTCTTAGCTCTGCTAATGACACACAGCTTTCTGTCACCTGATTGATGGACCCAATTGATGCACTTTTTTATACTCTATGTTCAAAATTTGATTTTGGATTGCAAAGAATAAATTTCTGCTCAAACGGAACAAAAGATATTTAGTTACTGAGAGCTTCTAATACGGCCGATGACACCGAGGTGATACAGTGGAAGAAAAAAAAAAAAAAAAAGGATTTTCACTTCACATAAACTGCATTCCCAGTCTCCTCATAATTGCACAATTTGACATTTTTAAACTACATTTGCTTAATAGAAATACCAATTTTGAGAAATAAAAACCTTGTTTTTCAATGAAAAAGCTCTCGCACTGGATGACATTTTAATATTTTTTCATCACCATTTCAAAGCTGGTTTGTTTCGCAAAACTGCAACGGAAACACCTTTGATGAAAAACTGGATGTTGCCACAGGCGTAAACCACGAAAAAGAAGACGACAGGAAATGGACAGAGGATGATTGCACTGCATGTTTAATGACTCATCATGTGAACAAACTTATTCACATGAGATTTTAATTGCGTTTCTCAGTTACTGAAAACACCATGATCTGCGGAAGAGTTTTTTTCGACATTAGCGGAATAAAGTTTTACACACATTTGTAAAGGAAACTAAGTTATTCATAATGTTCTTCATCGCCTGATTAATAAATGAATTTCCTCAATTCAAAGTATTTGTCTTTGTCTCATCTACTCCATATTCCTTATGTCCTTTCAGGAAAAAAAAAATATTCTTTTCGCATTGAGTTGAAACAAAAACATTTTTCAATTTCAATGTGGAAAAAATGTGATTTAAAAACCATTTTTCCCACCCTCCCCATTTCATTTCCATTATGAAAACTCAAAATACTTTTTGGTTGGTCTCAAACATATGCAGCAGTCTCCAGCTCATTATATATTCATCTTGTGAAAAGTTATTGTTTTTGCTCTTGGATGCTAGCGCACGAAACCGTACAATGAGAACTGCCTGGACCCAAACCGGATCGTCTGCTCTGCTGGGTTTCCACTCATTTGAACCATGAGGTAGACAAATCCCGGACGATGCCCTTGGTCTAACGTCGGTCGGCCCGCGTGCTGCATGTCGTCTTGTTCGGCTCCTCAGACAGCCGTCCGGCTGACGGTTCGTACCGGTGACCTCAGAGGAGTCAGTAAGTGGGTCTACTCCAGTGCTTGAACCGCCACCTCGCTTAATTATTCACACGGGCTGAGCAATCAGTCTGCACTCTGGGACACTGCTTCCTTGAGCTTGGAAGCTGATTATAAAGCTTCGGCAATCCAAGGAGTTTGAATTATTTAAATCTCTGTTAAGCTTTCCTCACATATATCAATGGAAAGAATGGATTAGGAGCTGACATATTTTTTTTTCTTCTTCTTCTTCTTCTTCTTTTCCCCCTCTGGCTTTGCAGCCCTCCAACCTCCACCATCTGCTTCCTCCCTCGAACTTCACAAACAATCCCCATAGATCAGAACACGAGGCCTTTCGAGGAAATTACTATATTTTTAAGTTCATTACTGAAGTATATCTTCACTGTTGCGCTGCTTTTCAGCTGAATTGGGGTTGATATTACGTGGCAGGATAAATGTATTATTTTCCTTCTGAGTAAGAAAAAAATCTTATAAAGAACAGGGAGGGGGGGGGGGAAAGAACGTGCGTACGAATGGACCCGCTCTGCTGCGGGTCGACTTTGGACTGAAGATCAGGAGACAAGTTATCGGTTTTAAGCAGAGACGTTCGCAAGTCAGGTCTCGATTCTTTATGCCATCTGACCTGCTTCTGAAACTGCACAAACACTGCTGAGGATTTCAATATTTATCCTTAGGATTAATCCAACACCTTTTTTTTTTTTCAATAAAAAGAAAAGAGAAAAAAAAGAAAAATATTTTTAGCACATTTTCCAATTTGATTAAATTCAATTTTAAGAAATACACATTTTATTTCCAAGGAAAAAATTAAGATATTTTATTTTAAATACAATTTAGCTGCTCTGATTTAGGCAAATATGCATTCAAGACATAAGAACAACAGTTGAAATCATTAGGAAAAAAAATACAATGAATGCAACAGGATACCTGCAACTTTAACAGATACTGCAGGTAAATCAATTTAATTTTGTTATAAAAAAAAAATAAAATAAGTCATTCAGTGTGAGGTTCAGTTTAAATAACATTTGAGAGTTTATCATTTTGAGGCTACAAACATAAGCAGGTTGCTATTAACTATTTATACGCCAACGCCGGTGAATGTTTCAAGCAAATAAATCAAACTCTCCATATTGGCATCCCTGTCAGAGCTGCATTGTGTGGTTAATGTACTGTGAATACTTCTTCAGTGCTAATGTGCAAATGCCAAATTTAGAAGCTGGAGTAAACTGGCTCTGTTGAGAATAATGATAAAAATAAAACCAAAGGGATTGTGTACGGGACTCAAGTCTAAAGTCGAATTTAGAGATTTAAGAGTTCAAGCTCTTTATTTTTGGGGCGTCGCTACAACCTCAACCTGAATCTTTCTGATGTTCATCAGAGTTTTAGCTGCCACTTCTGGAAAACAAACGGCTCATTTCCGGCTGGTCCCATTTAGGTCACCTGAACCTTTTGCACGCCACAGCATTTCATCATCATTCTTTACATCGTCGGCAGCAGACGGGGTGACACAAACACATCTTGACTTTGTAAAAACATCTCTTTTCTTGTCGGCTTGCACAAAAAAATTACAGTTGTGGGGGTTAAAACAACGTAGGGCTGTCAAATGGAGGCCGGAAGAGAGCGACGTGCCCACTGGGTGAAATGAGTGACACAGGGTGATGGAAACTCTTCAATCCACTCTCTGCCTGCCACAGAAATGAATTCACTTTCTCCCTGATTGAACCATTACTGGAGCGAAAGCAAAGGGAAAGGTTTCTCTCCTTCTTATGCAGTCAAGGAAGAGGTGGATTTTTTTCTTTTTTTTCTTTTTTCTATTTACTCCTAAGTGCGTCGATTTGGATTTTTGAAAATTGTATGTGAACTCAGTCTTCAGCTAGCTTATAAATCATAGAGCTGGCTGTCAGGTCTCACCTCTGTAAAAGTGAGCAGGGAGTCGGCACTGGCCTCCATCAGATCCCCGACTGAGAAAGAAGGAATTCGAGAAATAGTATACATTTAAGATGTTCAAAAAAGAGAAACCCTGCACTTTTTCGAAAAATAAATTTTTTTCTTTGAAATGTGTTAAGTGTTGATTGGTTGCACACCTGTGGATTGCAGCGCAGTTCCAACAAGCTAAAATGTCCGCAGAGCATTCGTTAATTAACCGGCGTCCAAGCATCTCCGTACCTCAAGGGCAAGTTTCAGCTGACTGGGGAAATATTGGCCAAATACAAAAAATTGTATTTGGTCCATACTGACTACAGCACTCCAGAGTCACATTCACCCAGTCACACGTCGATATATCGATACGCAAATAGGTCGGCAACTCAGGGTCAAGTACCTCCAGATGCAAATCGACCTATGACCGAATGAAGCTGGAATCAAACCTACAACCTTCCAATTGAAAGTCTACCGCCCTCTAAGCCACAGTCACCCTTGTGAATAAAATGATCCAGCAGACACACATTCACACCCCTTCACACTCTTAGACACAAATACCCAAAAGGTCATACATAAATCACTCTCCCACTGGTTCATATCTTACTAATGCAACTTGTCTACTTTGATGCCAGATGCAACTCTGATTTATTTAACTCAATGAAGCGATCCTCATTGCGGAGTCATGCTACTCTGACACATGCGGGTAACCAGCTACTTCATATGGGAGGCCTGAAAGAAAATCCACTAAGATTTCAGTGTCTATGTGCAAAGTTTCCAGAAATGTACCCCCCCCCAAAAAACTTCCCTTCCCACCAACTGACAGTGAAAAGAAGTAATAGCTCATGGAGTTTGAATGCAAATGTTAATGAAGCGTCTGAAGCCGTGTAGTACTAACGCCGCTCAAACAGTCACTGCTTCACTGATGACCCCAATAAGACCTTAAAGGCTGTTGTTGCAGCACAACATAAGCGGCACGGGGACTTTGCAAAGCACTGCGCCTCTGGGGCCGAGAACACGCTCAACACGACCACAACAACCAGAGGCAAACGCAGCGTGAACATGCAGGAGGTATTTGCTTTCTGTCACTTCCAATATAAGTGCCAATTCCGGGGCATAAAAATAAAGTCATTTCTCTGTCATTGTTGGCAGACTGCCCAAAGCCACTGACGGCTTTCTGTCCTTTTCTGCCACAGAGCTCTGACAAGTGACAGGTGATCTATGGCTGCTTGAAGTCTGGGATCTAAATCTGAAACGAGCTTAGCCGCGGCTCGCGAAATGAGAATTGATAATCGAATGATGCTGAATGAGGGGACCTGTCAGCACATTGTAAGGGAGCTGACGGATTTAGTTAAGTGAGAAGGAAGGCATGGCGGATGAATTTTGGCAGGATAAAGAAGCGCTCTGCAGTCGGAATGGAGCTGCTGCTTGCCACACTCATTCCTGATTTTCTGCGAGCGCTCAAGACTCTCGGCACGTTGGGAGAAGAGCGGCTGAGGCATGCTAAGATTTGCTCCTTGTAGAACAAAACATGCTAGGCTGAATCTATTTAAGCCTAGATTTTTAGCTCTTCTCTCTTTTGGACAGTGATAAAAAAAAAAAGAAGAAGAAGAAGAAGAAGAAGAAGAAAGGAGGGAGACGGGGGATTTTACGAGACTGTACAGCGGCAGTCTTTTCTAAAGCTCATCATGTTAAATTAAAGTTTGTACTAGGCCCATTACGAGGGCTGCCCTAGTTTTTTCTCGTTCATGCACAATCGCTGTTCATTAAATCATCTTAATTGATTCTTACGAAAAATAAGAAGCTTTTTTTTTTTTTTTGCATTTTGTGTCTGGTATTCATTTTGACTTTTCAATATATTGACTATTCATCCATTTGCCCCTGATTTATCTCATTACTAATAGTAAAAAAGAAGACCAGCGCGATGTTTCATGTGTTTTTCTTCGCATGTAAAGACTTTGTTGACTCACTGACAACCTAAAGTTACTAGCGTACATCTTTGACATTTTCCGTTCACACACTAAAATTTGTTGTTGCCAGAAAGTATCAACGAAAGCTGCAGCATTTGTTGGATTTGTTGCCCGTCTTTTACTTATTTCTTTATTGCCAGATGCCCCGGATTCACAAAGCAGACAGCGCCAATGACATGTTGGAGCAAGCGCCGCTATCGCCAGCAGAGGAGAGCAATTTGCACTCTTTTTGTCAGGTTGTATGTGTTAAATGCTGGACAGAGATTTTTAAGCCTACCCTAAAAGAAATCGCAACATTGTGCACTGTAAATTATGAGCTGTAAGGTGGGCTTTTACCCCCACAATAAGGCTTGGACTGTTGTAAAAGAGGTAAATACAAAGTGTCACAATTGAGGGCGTCATTTCCGTGACATTTGTATTTATAACATTACAGTAAAGTAATCAAAAATAAGTGCAAGTGAATTTTGAACTAGGAAAACCCCTGCTAGTGTCAATAATAGGTAATAAATAAATAAATAAATCAACCACACTGCAACAGGCTGATCCGAAATACGCAAATAAATGTGTAAATGTGAATGAACGTTTCGATACGGAGTTCCTTTGATGTCAAAAATAATATATATTAATTATGTTAACATTAATATGTATTAATTGTATTACACTACATTTTTACTACGTTAAACATCTTACTACGTTAAGATGTTTGATAGTCTTCCATATATATTTTACAAATATCATTAATAAAAATCATGCTTTCTGTTATAAGAATTTTTTTTTTTTTTTAATGAAACGAGACGCTAAATCATTTCCCCCCAGGATATAAACATTCTGGTTCTTTTTGGGTTTTTTTTTTTTGGAGTGGTGACATTCTGGGCACGTATTGATTTCTGACTTAGAACGTCTTTATAAGTCGGCTCATCTCCTGTGAATGTCAAACCGGTATCATTACACAGCTACGTTTTACAAGGTCGTTGAAGAAACACATCTGCCAGATAACTGAGATGCTCATGGAGACTTTTATCGGCGCGCCGTTAAACCGACAGGACTTGAGTTTTTACTGGAAATTAAAGAAAAACTAGCCACTTTCAATCACCTGCCGTAAAACGGTGATAATAATAAAAGAAGGACACTAAAAGAGATTTCTGGTTTGCTGACTTTTGGGAGCTTACGTCACCATTTATTTGAGGCGGTACTCACTTTCTCGAACCCGCGCACTCTTGTGTGCACCTGACATCTTGCACATGTGCGTCAATGTCGGACACGTGACACAAAAATGCACTTTTTTTGGGGGGGGGGTCAGACTTAATGGCATCAAATGAATCTGCTAGAGCTCTCAACAGCCCCTGCTACGTCTCAGAATACTAATAGGAGATAAAAACGCTCAGACTCAGAAATGAATAGACATATTACCAAAGGAATTATAGTTCACCAAGCTCCATATGAATATGCAACACCTCCTTCTCTTAACTGATTCCATCCTCATAATCATGCTCTTGATATTAGGTATAATAACCACGGTATTCGGAGCAGTACATGAAGCAATTTGCAATCACGTTGCCATCGGCATACAGAACACGTACGAGCTGTAAAACAACATATAAACCCCCAGGCCTTTAGTGAGAGATACCAGAATATAAAGAGAGCTTTTTTTTCTCAATACACTTGAAACTGAAGTCTTGTTTTGTGATGTTTTTATTGCTATGATGTATGCTTTCCATCTTAAGTAGTGGAAACAGTGGGATTATTCACTCGGGCATCCAGCTGTCTGCCTGACCGAAACGGAGAGACGTTGGAGTTATCCCTATGTATAACTTTAACTCTGGATTTTCCGTGCCGCGTTAAAGGGATTAGATTATCGCTCAAACGGAAATGAAGAAACGCACACTACTCAAGCAAGTCACTTTTCGCAAACAGTCTATTGCCAATCTGGCTCCATGACTGCTGTTTTAAGCACTAGTAGTCATTTTTTCCACGAGATGCCAGGTGTTTGGTTAATATGTGTGCACTCTGTGTTAATGAAGCAGCTGGCTTTGTGTTCAGTTGGTATCTACTTTGCATTGAATCAGAAGCTCCTGAGGTTAATTATTTTTTGCAGAGGATTTACCGGGAGCTGCAGGTAATCCACTGAGGCGTTCAGATTTCTTTATTTTCCCCCTTTTTTTTTTTTTTTTTTTGAATATATCCTATATTGAAAATGTCAGTGGGCTTTTGCGACTTTTCTCACATACATTTTTTACACTAACTGGTGGTCGCAAACGTAGCTGGCCAGGGAAAATCCGAAGCACAAGCACTCCGTTGAGGTTTGAGGTCAGTAAGTACATCTCATCCAAATTTGCTCCAGCATTTTTTACAACGTTTTGCATGTTCAAAACCAGGAACCGCTTGGATTAAACAAATCAAGGAAGACGCATCCCGTGGTTGAGAGGGTGATTTCAATCTCTTTCAGACGAGTCAAGTTACTGGGAAGAATCGAGCCAGGAGAACATGAGATTGGTGGAGCTACTGCAATTGGGGAAAGAGCTGTCAGCACGTTTTTAAAAGCTGGAGCAACAGTAGGGAACCATTATTTTGTTGCAGAACTGCGGTCAGAAGACAATCCTAAATAGTCATGATTGGGGATCACTTAAACATCTGGTGAAGTCAAATAGTTAAAAACAACAGTAGAACTAATGCAAATAACAGATTTGCTCACAAGTGATTTTTTTTTTTTTTTTCTAGGTCAAGTGTTTCGACCCAATTCAGACTCAAGGTACAAGTCTAATGGCAGAAACAAACTTTTTTTTTTTTAATTTCATCAGATCCATCAATCTGTTACCATGATTCAAGTTTCAAACCAAGTTTCCAAGTTGCATCTCAAGTCTTAAGAGCACAAGTCTAAGCTGAGTCTGAAGTTTTTAGTTTTTATTTTTGCAACTTAAATGTGACTCAAGTCGCAGTTTTAATCTGGATTGTGAATGGTCCACCAGATGCAAATGGGACAACAAGTTTTGGGAGTAAACGGCAGTGTAGCCTTCAGAAAACCAGTCAGCTGTGAAGCTGATCACAATGAAATACTTTAGTTTTCTGAGAAGACCAGAATCAGAGCCCATGTGATCTGCTGAGTACAAATTTTGCTCTGTTTAAGTGTGAGTGGAGCATCAGAGTAGGACGAGAGGCCCGCGCACATTACGTGGCCAAAGAATGAGGTCAGGGCTGATTACCTGAATACACCGACTGACCCGGTTGTTCCATCAGTGAGCATCCTTTCTGACGAGGAGAGACGATTCCAGTGCCAGGATTCATCAGGCTTAAACATTTACACAAACGGATCGGTCACCACGGAGTCCAGACCTTAAACCCATCGAGGATCCTTGGACGTGTGCAGCGGCCGTGGAGAAAAAAAAAAAATGCCTTTACAGAAGAACGTTTCTACTTTCTACTGCAGTTTTGGCACGTGGAAATCACGACGTTATCCAAGAGCAAAAACATTTTATCGGAAAATGCATTTTTAAAAACATTGCTGCGATTCCATTAAGCGAATTTATTTTCGGAATTATTACCTCTGGTCTTGTTTTTCCTGCTTTATTTCTCTCCCCAATGGCTCTCGAGCTCTTGATGCTGAGTAATAATGGTCGCAGGATAATCAACATTTGTTGAAAAGTTTAATTTGTTGATAAACGCAATATCTCCCGTTTCTGTCAAGAGTCGTTGTAGTTTGGCCAAAAAGCTGAAACAAACTGCAAAAAAAAAAAAAAATAATAATAAAACTTGCTGACTGCAGAAACTCAAATTGAATCCCGGCAGTGTGTTGCAGGCACCACATTAGGACTTCAGCCGTTTTTTTAGCACCTCTTGTTTTTACTGAGATGTCCGGAACGTCTTATTTTATTTTTGCCGTTTCTAATGATTCAAAACGGGGCTTGCGAGTCTCGCAACTGCCTCACGTTGCATTACGACACACCAGTGACACTCATGACTCATGACACGCCGTGGATATAACGACTGCCAAGGCGATGCGATATGACAGCTCTTGGTGTTGCAGATATTTCTGCTTTTCTTGGACTCCGTCTCCCAGCGCCTTTTACTGTCACATTAGCTCCAACGTGGAGTTTTATACTGGCCAGGGAATTAATTGGGAGTCTTTTGTTCGGCTTGCTGAAATCCCATTTTAACCTCAAGCGGATCCAGTCGTGATGGAAAACAGCACTTTAATATCGCCTGCGATAGTTGTGGGAATTTTCTTCCCTTAAATCTGTCAGAGCTGCGGCCCTCTCGATGCCGGCTTGCAAGCGCTTCTTCGCTTGGCAGACGAGTCGTTGTTGAGGTCAGATCATTCGTTTTGAGAAACTGTTTACACTAAAGCGTTTGAGAGGGGTTTTTCTTTCGTGTGGTTCCAGGCGTATCAACACTTTCCAAGTAAAGAAGAAAATATCCTCTTTCTGAGAAGGCAAGAGCGGTATTCGTGGTTTGCAGGCCAAAGCCCATAAGAAACCTTCATCCATTTCTCGTATTCAGTCAGGTGCAGCAGTTATGTTCGTCTTTGAAAAGTTTTCATAAAGTTCAGACTAAATTAGGTTTGGATTATGGGATTTCTAACATGCGTGGATTCCGACATTTTTGGAATTTTGACAGAGAAAACGAGTCTGCAAATCAAACAGTGAGCATAACTAGGGTTGTTATTGCACATGGTCATCATTTGTAGGCAGATATTCACTGTGAAGAAAGGCTGAATCTTCAAGGTGAGGTTTTTAGACATCCCTTCTTTTGCAAAAAAAAAAAAAAATCCATCCTAAACTCCTTCTCGGGATCCGCTTTCATAAACCGCGGAGCAGTGATGATCTCCTGGGCTTTGCAAATAAAGTAAGTGTCCAACATTTCACATTTTACAGGGTTTACCGCCTCAATGAAGTTTAGCGCCTTCTGTTTTCACTACAGACGAAACTACCCATGGCTAAAGTCCATTTGCGTGCACTTTGAGCTCAGCTTTTCCAATGTGTTAATAGCAAGAAATTATACGCTCGATGTGTAATACATCAACTTCATAAAAGTAGCTCATGCCTGCCGGTGAAAATGAATAATTTTTCGTGAGTCTTGCTCTGAAAAAAAAAAAAAAAAAAAAAAAAACAAGCAAAAGGAAAATCTTCCTGAATACATGCGCCGGTGCTTTTGCAAAGGCGTAGACTCGAGTCGTGTGGCTCGGAATCAAATTGGTCATGTCACAAGTTTGATTACTTTAACCTTCCTGTTTCCTAGGCTCTCTCTCTGCCACTCTCTGTCTATGTCTCTCTTGGGTCCGTGTGACCCGAGTAAAACAGGAGGGTTAAGCTGCTTGTGGAGAGCGTCGTAAAGGACTCTGGACTTTCACACCAGTCACTTGTGATGTCATTTCAACATGACCACCGGCTGGAAAAGACCCGATATCTTACACGAACAGAAAGTGTGTCTCAGCGGAACCACGACGAGGCCGTGCCGGTGTCCGGGATCCAGGCCCGCCGCACACCTCTGGTCACTTCCCAATATTCCCTCCTCCTTGTTACTGTGACGTCCACTCTGTGTCTGCAGTTCTGTTTTCCTCATTTCTTTCTGCAGCCTACGGCGACGCCGAATGAGCCGGTGAGTGTGGAGCTGCGCTGTCTTCCAGCTCTATGCACAAGGTGTGCTGAAATCGGAAAAAGGGAAAAGAAGGAAAAGAAAATGCTGCATGTTGCATATTACTCAAACAGTAGGTGGGTAACTATGCAGTTCTTTCCATTACTTAAAGGTACTTTCAGTAAGATTTTAAATGCGAATAAAAGCACACTGGGTTCCTATCCTTAATTGCAACCCTGGAGTCGGTGAAGGGAAGATGCCAGAGCTGCCATAAACGCAGAGGCAGACCAGATTCGCCAGGCGGGCCGGGATGGGGCCAGTGTTTCTTCATGGGGCCACAGAACAAAACAAAGAAGTAAAAAAAATAAAATAAAACAAAATAAAAAACAAGGCAGTGAATTATCATTCAGCATATGAAGTGAGCCAAAGAGCTGTTTGTGGCTCCAGAGCTGCAACCCAGCAGACAACAACTGTGGTCTTGTCTAAACGCGTCTGAAGCTGAAAGCGCAACAACTTTCACTGTGAAAGTGAAACTTAAAATTCAAAAAATTTGGGATTTGGAACCATATATAGTTAGGGTTAACCACGCTTTCTGCACCAATGCACATCATGAAGACCCCTTCATTCCCCACAGTCGAAATGAACAAATAAAACAATGTTGTTGTTTCTTTTCAGTATCTTCTCCACCTCATAATGCAAAGCAGGTATTTTTGTCTTTTTTTTTTTTTGTCTTACAATGTTATAGTTTAAGATCTTTCTCTCTGTCTTTATTTTTTTTTCCACAGGTAAATTTGTAGAACACAAATTGCCTGTTTAAAAGAAAAAAAAAAAAAACAGTTAATCAAATTATCGTCTGTACTTTTCTGCTTCCAAACGCAGTCGTGACCTCCTGAGAATTACAAACGAAACAAGTGCGAAACGTAAAATGTGGTTTTAATTTGATAGAAACTTTAACTTTTAATTTGCCAAAGTTAGATGCACTCATTTCCACTCAAACACAACGGGAGAAAAGTAACGTATTATTTCATTTGCTTGAGCAGATTGCAAGGTGATCAAGGCGTTAGGAAAAAAGCAGCAACATCTAACGTCGTTTGGACATTTAAAAGTTACTCGCCAACACTGATGAATCAGAGCTATTTATAAGAGTTACAATAAACTTGGTGTTGGCTTAACAATTGTGTTTTTTTTTTTTTTTTTTGTCTTCCCTGATTTAATCATGCTGCCTGGAAAGTCAAGACGTTCTAATTTGAATGAAAATTGATGATAGAATAGAGATTGGCTTTTAAATCGGACGGTGAATCAATCTGCAAGCTTCACGAAAAGACTTTTTGCTGAGGCGGCTGGACTGGTTTGCAACAGAAACGTCTGGGATTGTTGTGCGCGCGCAGCGAGCCCCCGGGCCTCGAGCCCCAACCACAAATGCAGTGGATGCGTCCAAGCTGGCAGGGAGCAGCACCATAATCATGTCTCATAAAATTTACAAGCAAAAACAAAAAAAAAATAAAAAAATCAATTTTACACAGTTGTATAAATAATTTGAGTTATTACTCCAATGATCTAATTTTACTTCTTTAATATTGTAAAATAAGTTCATAAAGTTCCAGCTCTTTAACATGGTGATCATTTTCCTTTTGTAGAGAAATCACTTTAAAAAAAAAAAAAATCTGGATCATGAAGCTCTTCCTTTTCTGAGGTGAAGGATGTTTTACTCCTTTTGGCAACATCGACACTGATTTTCAAATGTTTTTGAGGTTTTCTTCCTCTTCTTGGTTATTCTGGTGGATGAAAAGTAGAATAAACAGTTATTATTACTCTGATTAAATTGCACATGTGCTTAGATGACGTGTAAGATGTGTCATTCAAAAGTACTAAATGAAAAAAAGTTTAGGACTTGGCCTCAGTTTGGGACTTTCACGCCTTTACTTGGCTCTACACTCGGTACTTGGGTGGTAAGACTCGAGATTTATTAGTAACTCGCAAAACAGCACGTTCCCAGCAACCGTTATTTTATATTCACCAACTGGATGTTGACGTTTTTAATGAGATGAACAGAAATATATGTCTCTGTTCATCTTACTTGATTAGTTATTGGTAGCTTCCTGGACGTAGGAGAACGCGCGTTTGGTTTGTGATCAGCCCTGGCAAGCAGCTGTTAATGTAAATGCATTTATTTTGAAAATCAGGACGCAAATTACAGACCCTGTCATAACCTGTAGGAGCACCAGTTTCATTTTTCATAACTTTGGTTGCATTGACGCTTTTGTCGCATTGTATTTCTGTGCTGTTGATTGCCGGCGTTACCACGGTTACACCGGCAGCGGTTTCCATGTGTTCGTCCTCTGCCCTGCATTGATTCCTGTAATCAAAGTCCCCAGGATAAATAATCCTTGGTTCAGTTACTCCTACTAAGAATCAGCACTTTTTGTTTCAACACACTGAGTGAGGGGTTTTCCCCCAGGGTTACAGTCCACGTATGTTTCTTATTTGCTAGTGGTAAATACTTTTTCCTCCCTAAGTTTTTATGAGGATCTCCATCAATGCAATTAAAAAAAAATACTTCATAGATCTCAAAGAGAAATTAAATAACAAGACAACTGAACAATTTTTCCCTTTCTCACCCCTCCAACTCTAAGCACACTCCGTTTTATCGGAGTTCAATAATAACAGCTCCGTTTCAGTCTCGTGAGATCTCATTCAGCCCCCAATAAGTAATGTATTCATCTACCGCTAAAAGGGATATATATATATCTATATAAAAAAAAAATCCAGGTAATGATAATATAAATATGAGCGATAACGTTCGCAGAAATGAAAATAATGCAGAACCCCCTGCAGTCGAAGTAGCAATCTTAGAAGAAAGTGAAGCGATCGAGGAAAAATCTCAGAGGTTAATGTACAATAATAAGAGGCGTCTCAATGCCTGTAAGGCCCCGGATTCATGCATTAGATATAATCTCAATATGAAGCTGAAACAGTTGGAGCATTCGGCGCAGTTCCCATTATCTTGCCCATCATTTCCCTTTCCCTGAAGTACCTGGCCTTATCAGCCGTCTGGATGTGGTCCCGGCCGCCTCCGCTGTGCGGTTAACAGCACTCCCCTGACCGCCCGATCAATCCACCGGGGCCAGCAGGCCATCCCCGCTAATGGCTGATGAAAGGTGTAATTACAGCAGGTCAGCCAAGGCATTCAGACACAAAGGGGAAGAGACAGTGATAAGTTCATTTAGATCATTAAAGCTGAAACGTGTCTGCCTCGTTTGACTCGGACTCGCCCGCGTTATCCCGACGATCTTCGAGTGTTTCCATTGAGACTCTGTGGGCGGTACGCGATGATGGGGGGGAGATTATTAAAATTACAGCGGGAGAGAAAGAGAGAGAGAGAGGTAAGACATTTAATTAAACGGAGGTTTGATTGAAACAAATTAAGCACAAATGAAAAAAAAAAAAAAAGAGAGAGAGAGAGAAGTC
Source organism: Poeciliopsis turrubarensis (assembly GCA_010277015.1). Taxonomy (NCBI): domain Eukaryota; kingdom Metazoa; phylum Chordata; class Actinopteri; order Cyprinodontiformes; family Poeciliidae; genus Poeciliopsis; species Poeciliopsis turrubarensis. The sequence goes on from VMRN01000034.1 coordinate 1,861,011, forward strand.
GAATGCCGTTTTGAAAGTGTTTTTCAAAAGAGTCGGTGTAATTTGACTTTCTCCTCCGCGTCACGTCTCAAACATTTTCATCGAATCCAATTCATTTCCTCGCTGCTGAAGTCTGGCAAAGCACGCCACTTGACACGAAAGCGCCTTTGTGATTGGCCCCTGTACGTCTTTATCACGGTTTTCTTTTAATGCTTCTAATAGCAGTAAGACCTTGTCCCTTTGGGGCCCCAGAATTAAACTTGAAGCTGTATTTTTAGATGCCTATTAATACCTCCAGCTAATTCATTCCAGCTCTCCAGGCACCTAGCATGGCCTCTCAATTATGGATGAGGGGAAAGTCATTGGATTCTCTCTGCAGAGAGGAAGCCGGCAGAAAGTGAAGGACACTCTCAGGAGTCACGTACAACGAAAGCATTTCGAAGGGCGTGGAAGACAACCAGTGGACATCGATGGCGCTCCGGAACATCCGCAACGTGTTTGAAGAGTAAGAGGTATTGGAGAAGGAGCCTTATCTTATCACATGTTCACATTGTCAAAAGATGTATGTGAAATAAGGCGAAGGACATGCAACAAAGATGGTACCGAGGGTAAATTTTGCATTGTGGGGCCTAGTTAAAGACACGCTGTTGATCGTGGCCCGTCTCCCGTCCGTCAGTATGCCCAGCAGGCACCACTGCTGTCTCGTTAGTGTTCTCTGCACTTTGCTAAAGTGGGACAAAACTGTGATTTACTTCAGATCAATTGTCATAAAAATGCACTGCGGGCAGACGTGGCTTTAAAATTAAAATAGCAAAAGTACCAAAGTGGGACCATCAGGCAGTAAATGTTTTATGGCCAAAAGCTAACGAGGTTAATGAAAACGAGGCAGAGGAAAAAAAAAAAAAAACAAAAAAAAACGATAAATTATTGTATCTGCCAAGTCAGTGGCACTCGGAAAAACAACTGCTTGGTTACAAACGTCTAAACCGTGGGGTCAAAATTACAGTGTACGACACGTAGAAAGGAATAACCCATAAAATAAATTGCTTCACAAATATATATATATATATATATATATTTGTCCAGTTTTCTGTTGTTGCTTTATCTTTGAGAAGTATTTTAGTCAGGAGGGATTTGGCGAATCTGATGTCTATCTTTAGTGGCCATTGAGCAAAATCACAGGGTACTCTCTGGATCGGTCGGCAGGGCAACACAGAGCAAATAACCATACACAAACACTCACATCCACACCTAAAGGGCAATTTAGATGGACCAAGTTACTATTTTTGGAGCGTGGAAACAAGCTAGAGTGTCAGGAAACTTGTCTGTTCTGTAATTAAGAAACTGCTGGTCCTGATTTTTTGACCCAACTTCAGCTTTTGGATTAAAGATGTAACCTGGCAGTTTTCAGATTGAGTACACGCAACCGCTTAACAGACGGTGCTTAGCACCCAGAAACAAATAGGGTGAAGGATAGACATTGTGCAGAAATTCAATTCGAACATTCCATGGAAAAAGATATTTCCAGCCTTAATTTGTGGAAACAAATGCAAATGTTTCCACAAAGGTGAGTGAAAGACCTTTGCTCAGTATAAAAAGTGTAACGAGACAAAATAGTGAGCAGGAAATTCATCCTTTTTTCTGTCCGCTTTTGTTGAATATTTGAGCCTCCACACTTCAGACTGGAGTTGTGTCATTCTGAATGTGTTCATACATCCACTGTGCTCACCGCTATCCGCTGTCGCACAAAAGAAAGGAGTGGGAAAAGCCGATGGGAGAATAATGCCGCGACTTTCCCTCCCGAGATAAACTCAGCAGAAGATGTATTTCTTTAAGGACTGCACCCTCTGAACGATTCCGTAGCTGGACGGCTTCTCGCTCACCCACCAGCATATCCATTACCGCTGTGAACAAAAAGGAGAGAGTAGGGGTAAACTGGGCTTAGCTGCTGACCTTTTGGGTTTGATTAATGGGCTCTCTGATCTACAGCTCTGACGGAGCTCCAGAGAGCCGCAGAGTGTTGAGTAGGGGAGACGTGACAGGCCGAGGAACCCAACTAAGATCAATGCGTCCTCCAGCCTGTTCGTCGCTGCAACACGAAATCACTGAAACCAGTCAGCCTGAGGGATTGCCCAGTGCATCACACTGACCAGCAGGTTTCCATAGCGTTTCAGATACACTTTCATCATTGATGTGTTTGTGATGTACAGCAGACTTCACACCGACTTTGCTCTCCAATCAGACATTACTTTGAGGCCAATGATCCAAACAATGATCTGTTGTGCTACAGAAATTTGAAAGCGTGTCGCTCAGCAAAACAGTCACTTCAAAACCTGAACGGCTGAGAAGGAAGCCATTACTAATCCCAAGTTATTTCCAGGCAACCGAAAGTCGTATTGTGATAGGAAATGACATAGTAAGAACGTTCAATTGAAAAAAATAGTTTCTTTGTTTTTATCCACATTTTGACCGATGTCAGAAATGATACGTTCCCTTCTCAATATTCACTGGAAGAGCTTTCGTCGGCGCTCCACTTCCTGCAGTTGCTGAAAAGCTTCCGGTATTCATCGTTAATCTTTTGCCCTAATCTTTAGCTTCCTGCACAGAAACTCCAGCCTGGTCTGGCTCTCTGGAACAGCGACATCACGTTTAGTCAAAAGGAAGATGTTGGTGAAATTGAGCGCTTCCATGGGAACCTCCCCTCTGCCAAAGCATTAAAGATCACCCAGGTGGGCGTGTCGATGTAAAATTATCTGTCAAAAATAAATTACTTTTCTTTTTTTTTCAAATTTCAATGTAGATTCTATACAAAAATATTTTTAAAAAGTATAGTTTTTTTTCCCTTTTTGAACCATGACCTTTTGTGACTGCATGGTTAGACACCAAGCTGTCTGTAAGAACAGACTTTATACAGTAAAGTAAAAAATTATCTATCCACCTAAAATAAAAAAAGATATTTTTAAAAGGACACATAGTTTTAAAAGGACACATCTTTGTGTTTCCCAAGCAGAGATAAAGGAGGAAGTGAGGGAGAACTGACCGAAATCGACTTAATTGTAGCTCCAAACGCTCTTAAAGCTTTTTGCCTCCTTCCTCTTATCTCACTTTGTCTCTAACCCAATAGATTTGTCTGTCTTCCCACATGTTTTACATACACATAGAAATTGATGCAGATTAAGCACTGACACTAATGAGCGACTTTCAGGACAGCAAGTAGCCACTTTCCTGTGAGACTATTTCATAACTCTTTGCTTTATTTAACAAGGTAAAAACCCCATTGAGTTCCAGACGCCCTTTGCAAGAGGGACTTGGGCATTATATAATAATATATAAGTCTGTCCTGCCTCCTCACCAGTCTGTGCTTCAGATTGTGAATATATGCATGAAACCGTAATGTATTATTCATTTATAAATACATCTGAATATGCTGGCAAAAGATTCTGCACTAATGAATCACGTTATAGCTTCTACGACACCATGTCCAAGTAAGACCACTCTGGACGGGACGATCAGCTGACACCCAAAACGATGAATCTGAGAATATTTAATTCCATATAACGTATGTTCTGAGTGACAAATCTACCAACAGGCCTGGCTGGAAGTTTCTCTTTGTTTGACTTGGGTTATTCTCTGTGCGCTCTGCTCGTTTTGAAAGGTGTAACTCTTCGTGTTCCCATATGTCAGGGCTCCAGTGGTGCTAAAATGTGATTAGGAACAGCCAGATTTCCAAATCAAATCCAGCTGACAGCGAATGTTGACCGAAAAGCATAAGTGGGTCTCCTTAAATAACCCTGCTGTGTTCTGAACGCCATTTACCACAGATGAGGAATCTGACTCATCCAGATAATCAGGTTGGCTTCCTCTGACCTCCTATTATGACAAATTAAAGAGATCTGGGAGACATATTTTTCCGAGCCGCGGGTTCTCAGCTTGTTATTAGCTAACAGACTGGCAAATTGATTAGTATTGATTGCAGCCAAAGTCTTGCAGCTGCAAGCCGCGTCTGGGGCATTCTGCAGGGATCCGCGCGAAAGGTCACAACGTATTCAGAGCAGACTAAAGGATTTTCTGTGGCCCGGCGGCACGACGCAAGATTGTCATGGACTATTGGCTACAGCAACAACCAAGACAAAAGAGACTCAGCTCCAAGCTGAATAATTGATCAAAACACCAGATTGTAAGCCTGCTTGTTTTTACTCCCAGTAGAATGCATAAAGGTTTGCAAGTGGCCACCGCCGTTGCGTCCAATGAAGCTAACCGTGTTATCGCCTCCACTCGGCAGCTTGGTTAGCACAATTCTTGAACGATACTCCTGGCATTGTGATGAACAAACATCCAAACCAATAGTTGGAAACCCCCCCCTCCACCCCCCACCATCCCAAAAAAAAACAGTAGCTTTCATCGACCAGCAGAGATTCTCTTAACAGACTTCTCCAACGCGTACACAAATCAGGAGCTGAAGCAGCACAGCTGAATTGCTGCAGGTGCAGCTTTCAATGAGATGATGATGAGGTTTGTCAGGTTGCCAGGCTTGAATAACAAGAGAGCAGCATGCAGTTTGGATGCATCTGGAGTCGTCCTTTTTTAATTTTTTTTTTTTTTTTTTTTTTTTTTTACCTCGTTCCCTTAGATTGTCATGGTAACAACGGATCTTTGTGGAAAGAGCCTGTGGACGTAGCAAAATGCAAGCATCGAGGATGGAGAAACAAAAACCCACATATCTTCAGAAGGACTTTCAGTTCATTTTACCCAACATTTGCCCTAAAACTAACCTAACCGTCATTTACCCGACCTGAACTCGATTCACAAATGATTCCGAACCCTAACCCATGAGCCCAAAACAGCACCATTAGAAACATTAGATCCTCACAACTTAATAATTCTTGGAAAAATGAGCTTAAAAGGTGAGACCACACATACACCCATACAAATACAGGAAATTCAAATTCTTTGAATATAACTAACTGAATGTGCATCTTTCTGCATTTTTGTTACAATTCGTGGCACCATTTTGCTCCCATACATTGTCATTTCGTCCCCACCAAAAAATGTGCACCCATTTGCTGAACCACCTTGAGCCGGTTGATTTCATTTGATTGTTAAGCATTTTGATGGACTACACAAGTCGCTTTAAAATGAGTTCACGATACGGTAGAAAATGGTGCAAAGACTATCACCAGTAAATACCCTTTGGAGTCAATACAAAAATGTTGAAAAGCAGATTTGATTTGATCCGATTTATGTCACATCACGCTTTCCTTTTGCAAAAAAAAAAAAATAATCCGATCTGTAGAATCCAAGAGGTCTTGGAAGTAAAAGCATAGATGTATGATTCGTTTTGTTTTGACAACAACAGCAAAATCTTTTTGTTTTTTTTGTTTTTTGGTGAGGAGATGTTTGCCAACTTTTATTTATTTATTGTTTTTGATGCTCAGATGAGCCACTTTTGGCTGTCATTTCCCACAGGATTTATTTTTCCGCTACTACATATTACACAACCGTTGCGCCGTCAGGGATTTTCAGCCCATATGCGCTCGAAACGGCTCCTTCTCATTACGGCATTGAATCGCTGCCAAACTGTATCTGGATCCCGGTCGCGTGTCTCTGATAACTCTAACAAACTTTTCAAAGAAATACACTCTGTGTGGGGAAGGAGAAAAAAAACAAATAACGGGGGATGTGTTGTTTGTTTAACGAGAAACGTGAAGGTTTCATATGTCACAGTCAAAGCCTGGTCTCACACATTGATTGTGGTTTCGCTGTTAATGAGAACAAGATAGATTCCTAGCTGAAGAAATGTAGAATACGAACTCGTCATTGCCGTAGTGAAACCGTCTGAAAGTCTTTTGTAGAAGTTGTAGAAATCGCTCATAGGGGTGATCATCATCGTTCTGCATGTTGGCGTTAAGACCTCTGGTAGACTTCAGTGGAATGGGATAAAGAGATAAGTCATTCTGCAAATTGTCGTTAAACCCGTAGCGGAGATTATCCGTGTAAATCTGTCGGCCGTAATGCCGTCCGCATTCAGAGCATGTTCTCACACCACATCACAATAATCCTAAAAACAGAGAGGACAGCCCTGATAATCCTCGCTATCACAATATTTACTGAGAAGCCGGCCGAGGCAGAACTACGGCGTGCGTTTCAGGACGTCCTCAGATCTTGGGGAAGCGTCCTCGTGCATCAGAACAAACGGCCTCAGATGTCAGACCACAGGCAGAAAGCCTTCAGATCTCTGCATCAGAAATAAAGAGCATTAGCAAACACGGCATCAGATGAAAAAGGTCTCGGAAAGAAAGACGTCAGAAAGGCAGCATGAAGAGGTCTCAGAAATGTGACAAGACTGTACAATGTGAACCAGTTCTAGTTTAGCAGAGTCGATAAAGAACGACCCGTTCAATGAAAAACCACTGACCAGTTGGGTTTGCAGCTGCTGAAAGTGATTCATAAAGTATCTTTGGGACTGTCAATATCGAGTAATCAGCTAAGTAACTAACAGGTGCTATCAGAAATCAAGTTACTTTTTCAAAGTGTCGACGCCATCGCTCACTGTGAACTCGCAGCACAACATATAAATAGCAGACATTTCCCTCCCGCCCAAATCCTAAGACTTTTGATCAGACCTCTCTTTGAGTCTAAAATGATCTGAGAAAATCCACAGCAAATTCAAACTTGTGCTCCTTATTCTTGCATGTAAAATTAGGTCCATTACCATTTCCCCCTGAGAAAAAGAGCGGTTCACATGCAAACGCCATCACTGGCGATCATGAACTTTTCATGCCTGCCAGTGATGAGTGACTGGAAATGTCTGCTTATGACACTGCATACAAAAAAGAGAAAGAAAAAAAAAAAAAAAAGGACACTCTTTCTTGGTCCGCTTTCCTCTAATTTGAGTCAAATTGTGAAATTTCTGCTAGCCGCTCCCTGTCCCAAGGTCCTCATTCCCTCGTTTCTTCACGTGGAATCATTGGGCGTGTTTATCTCCTCTTTCACATCCGATTATCTTTGGGTTTCAACAATACCGCAGGGGATTCAGGCTTGACCTGCTTGCTCGGAAAGCTGCCTTTGAATCGTAGCCAAATGTCATCAGGGCCCCCCCCCCCCCATCTCCGACATCCCGCTTCCCATTTCTCCATCTACTGCCACGCATGCTCCGCGTTAGCAAAGGTATGTCATGATCTGTCACAGTGAGAAATGAGAAATGAGAGGATGGCTTTCTGGCTCACGTTGTAGCAAAACTCACTTGACTGTTGTGCCTCAAACTAAAACTTTATGAGCTCATTGACTGATGCAGACATTGTTATAGGTAAAGGTAAAAACATTCTTGCTGCCTATTGAACACAGAAAGTATTTAGATGATGACATTTTCCTAAGGGTAGAGTTTGTTTTGGGTTTTTTGTTCGTTTTTTTTTTTTTTTTTACCTCTACTCGTCGATTCTGTGCCACACACTTGCACGTAAAAAGGCAGTTAATGCGAGCGATAAACAGGCCAAAGGCATGCAGTTTACTGCAGCCCACAGAAAGTCAGCGCAAATGGTGCGGAAAGAGGAAATAGGAGGGAGCTCGCAATCTCACAGAGGTCAGCATCGTGATCATAACCAGAGTGGCAGACGAAGCCTGGGAACACACTCCAGCGGTTTCCGGCTGTGACGTGTGTGTGTGTGTGTCTGTGTCTCTGGCAACAGGAGTTCATTTTGCAAACATTGACACAGCTTGGACGTTTTCAGTCGGTTCCAATCCAAAGATGTCGCATCTTTTTTTGAGGGTTACGTTAAGTCCTACTTTAGAATTTGATTCATTGTGTTGATGGGAATCAATTTGAATTTAAAATCCACAGAGTTCCTCTCCGATAACAGCGTTTTCATCCCATAAACGTCAATGCTTTTAACGTGGCAGAGTGATTTATGCAGAGCGGTGACATCCGCTGCCAAAACCAAATAGATATTGACACCGTTCTACCACGGCAGGACTTAGCAAAATTGTGTGAAAAGAAAAAGATGTTTTTAAGTTTCTACATCGTGACCTTTACCACGTCTGAGCGACAGCGCGGCCTTGAAGGAAGCCGTGAGCCGAACGCCTCGACACCTTGCTCGGCTCCCCCGGGGGCCGCCGGCTTGTCAGTCAAGTTGACTGATGCAGGGGACTTTGACTGTATGCACTTCACGGACAGGCTGGCATTCTGCCACAGCGGGGGATTCAATCACGAGCGCCTTCAGCTCCCCCACACACAGCCAGACCGAAACACAGCAGCAGGCAGCTGGCGAGACAGACGCGGCAAATATAAATACAAACTCCCTGACAAACACACCGCCGTTCACTGTACACGAATTACAAATGGGATTTTGGGCAAAGCAGAGTCGCCCCTTGGAAATAAGGTTTGGGTGCGTGATTTACCAACACACTCCCGCTATTTCAGCTAAAGGGATTTCCTTGTGGCGTCTTTATTTTTGTGGACATAAATTCTACAAGAGTCTGAAAAAAATCATCATTTAGTATTATATTTTGCCCTGGTGGTTTCTTTCTTTTAGTTTTATGTTAGTACAAAGAAAATACAGAAAACATGTACTGATTCCACTCGGTATCGTTGGCTTTCTTGGTTCACAAACCATATTTCTGTGGCACATCTGGTTTTTGGCTCACCTGATATCCAGAGCAGACATTGTGGAGGATTATAAATACTCTGGGACTCCATATTGATGATAAACTGAACTGCTCTAAAGAGGAAGGGCCAAAGTCGCCTCTGCTTTTTCTGAGGCACCTGAGGTCCTTCAACATCTGCCGTACCTTGCTCAGGATGTTTTATGCCAGTGACATCCTGCATGCTGTGGTGTGCCGGAGCAGCAGGCGTGAGCCTGGACTCTGACTGTAGTGTCAGAGAAAAGCGTCCTGTCCAAAGTGCAGTAAATTTAACTCTATTCTATTGTATTCTGTGTTTCAGGATTTATACTCGCAACGCAAAATGTGAGCTAACCGTTTCTTCTATTCAGCAGACACATCTTGAATTAGTCCAAAATGCAGCAGCGCAGTTTTGAACAGTTTCACAGAACTGAGAGCAAATCGCCCCACTGCCGATTTGTTTACGGGTCAGTTTAAGGTTCTCTTTTTTTTTTTGGTTGTTATGTTTAGGTCTATTACTGCCCTTGCACCAGCATATTTTATTGCGCCACCGACGTGCTGCCGGCAACCACGTTAGCAAAAATTCACCGTATTACGACAAAAACTTTTCTTTTTTTCCCTTTTTCTCCTGCGGTCACTCACAATTAGCCTTTAGTGACACATTATTCATGCATTTTATTGAAGGATGGTCGGAGACTAAAGGAAAAAAAAAGAGACGACGGAGCTATACACTGCTTTTTCTCCACCTGCTGGATCCCTGTGCGCCGTCGCCTTACGCCTCTGGTGGCCAATATTTGTCTTATTTATTATGGCTGTCACTAATATAATGCACAAGTGTCAGCCTAATTTAGTCCCACCATCCAGTTTGTTGTGCAGCTTCATCTCCAGCAGTGAAATAGAGGAAGCGATCATGTGTGAGACATCCACCTGCCTTGTGCTGTTGGCGAAGCCGTTCTAAGTGGCCCACAGACAAACACACACACACACACACGCACACGCACACACACACACACACACACATACAAAAACCCTCTATGTCTGGTTTAATCCAAAACGGCACATCGACCCAAATGGTTGTGTTTTTGTTTCCCCGCGGTCCTCTTTCATGTTAATGTCCCTCTGAATTATTTATCTATGTGTTCTCTTTGCCTTCCTCCTCCAAAGGAATAAATCAAAAAGAGCGAGGCGCACACAAAGAACGGACAGGAGGATTTATCACGGGGAGTATTGTTTACCACACTGACCTCCGGCGCCCTGCAATATACACATCTGCGCTTTGCAATCCAACAACGGCCTCTCCTCGTGGGGCGTGGGGCGACGCGCACGCAGACACGCTCACGCACGCGGACGCGCTCCTACGCAAACAGAGCAGTTAAAAGGGGACGTTCAAAGCGCTTCACTTTGGCACGTGTCTGATCTTTGAGAGAGCCAATCCGGTCAAAAGCGGCTCCGGCCATTTCGGTGGCCTAATCAAAATTATTGCTTCACCCTTCCAGCCTCCGTAGAAACGGTAATAATGGGACTCCCATTCTGTTCCCACTGGAAGCCTTCATTATTCAACGGAAAATAATAAAACTCTTGGCTGCGATAGCAAAAATAGCATGTGTTTGAGTTACTGTTTTTTTTTTTTTTTGAATAAAAAAACAATTAGAAATTTATGTTGGACCTGGTATGACTCATTCCATTATAACCACAGGTAAAAAACAGAAAATTGTGTCCTACTTAAAGACCAACGCTGTTTGCAACACACCGTTAGCTGATTGGTCAGGGTCAAAGGAATACATCCTATCCTCTACAGAAGAGTGTCTAACTCAACATAGCATTATTTTGTTGCTTCAGAACATTCACCTCTGACGCTAATAAGATTTCATTTGGCGCCAAGGCACAGGAAGGACAGAATTGTCCATCTATTGCTTTGCAAGCCGCTTTGTTGCTGGTGCCTATTTTAATACCCACTGAACTCGCGCATACTCACTCGTCAGCTGGCCATTTCTTCACTCACACAGATTGATCAATTGGCATAAATTAATCGATAACACTATGATTGGCAGAACCCATCCATGCTTTTCATTCTAATGTATTCACCGTGCGCCGTTGGACCAATTCTCCTTTCATTTTGCTGCACCCGAAACAGCATGCTTACTCCAGCATCAGCCTGTATAAACTCAGCAAAAAACATTGTGCATGATCAGTGCGTCTGTTTTCACACCTGTTGAATTATCATGTATCGTAGTTCGTTGAGTTTTTATATATTTTTCAAATTAATTTCATGATATTTTTCTGTTTTATAATTTTCTGTTGTACTGCTATTTGTTGTTTTCTGAACAGCTTGTTGTCTTTAGTCCACTTACTTGGTTAAATTAAAATGAGCATTTAATAAAGGATTTTTGTTAGACAGCTTATTCCTACATATCAGTCGTTTCACAGACACTTCAGGAATCACCATCAGACTGATGAGAGAACTGAGTTGTTTTTTTTTAACTCACATATGATTGCAGTCAACAACAGGAAAAAGAACTGGAGAAAGAAAAAAAGAAATAAAAATTTGAAGCGGACTTTACATTTGCTAAAATACTGGAAGTACGCCAAGAGAGAAAGACTGAAACTTTATTATTGTCTGCTGTATTTAATTAGATGTGTAACTTAATGCTCTGATCTGTCAGTTCTACTTACATGCAAGTCACTTGTAAACTTTCCATTGATGAGATTTAACAGCTTCCAGAGAAAACACTTGGAGAAAAAAAAAAACAAAAAAAAACATTAGCATTGATCAGTTACTCAACATTTTAAGTCCTTTTCACACGGACGCCAGCCCTTCTGCTTGAGGGACCTTCCAGGCTCTGCACATGATTAAGTGACATATCTGGAACGGGGCTCTGTGGGACCCTGAGACCTGCAGGTCTTTGGGCCTCGTGTTGCGGCTGGGCCAGACAGGCTTTGCTTGCCGAGCGGAGCAGAATAGCTGCTCGTCGTTTGGCATCCTGGCCTCCTTTCTAAAGACTTGATCTCAGACCAGCCAATCCCCGCAGTGTAATTGGCCTACTTTAACACTTACCTTTCTGCTGAAGACACGACTGTGCTGCTGTGGGCTCCGTCCAAATCCTGTGGGGGTTCCTAAAATAGGGACTCAAGACAAACACTTCCCTACTAAACAATCTACTTAACCTTGTCCTTTCTTACTTCTTTGTTCCGATTTCAGTGGCTGTCTGTGAGGTGGTGCCACGACTTGTATTATTTAAAGCTATTTTAATCTTTTTGACTTCCAGTTATTAGTGAGTTGATTGTGTTTTCTGCACACTAATTGTGACGTCTCTCGTGGAAAACGCGATTCTGGGGTTTCTTGTTTGCGTTTCTTGCTCAACTGTAGCCTCCACTGCTTCATTTAGTCTTCCTGCCTGACAGAACTGTTAGCTTGTCGTTCAGATGGCGTTCATCCACACGCTGGCAGAACCCCAGCTCCGAAAAAGCATTACCAGGAGGCTGGTGTGAGGTTTTTCCTGAGAACGTGCAGCCTCTGCCCGGGCTCGTTCCGTAATCCCGGTGGTTCCCCAGACGGTGGAGGTCATCGAAGATCTGCCCCACGGGGAATTTAATGCTTTCCACCCTCTCTCCTCTCTGGTTGCTTAGGCTGATGGGTGTGTGCAGAAGTTTGTGAGCACCGGCTTGTTGTCTGTGGCTTTATTAAGCAACATTGCTTTATTTTCATTAAGCTAACCTACGAAAAAATTCAGACCCTCAGCATACAAGAGCAGACTTCCACCATGCAAAGCTAAAGAAAAAAAACTGACTAAAGAACCTTCACCAAGAGTAAAGGCACAATCCAATCATGTAGCAGCACTGCTAAGCTAAAAAGGTTGCCCTTTGCTCTCAGGCTCTCTCCAAACTGTACGATACTTTGAAAAGAAAACTTAAAAGTGAACCGGATCGCCTGGTTTTGGCACAGATGATCGACATTTGGAGAACTTCCCATCAAAAAAGAAGAGCAAAGGTTCTTGTTCATACTGTATTTTTGGATGTTTTTACTTTCAGGACGAAGCAGGAACACGTGGCTCCTGGCCGAGTTGCGTAACGCTGATGTTTTTGTCGTTTTGTTCGTGTTTGGGTTCGTTCAGTCGCACCCCGGCCAGCGGTTGGCACCCAAGCACCCGCCTATTTGTCCTGCTCCAAGATCCGGCTCAGTTGTTGTCTAATTGAAACACAAAAAGACAAGATTTTCACTCCTGTGCCTTCTCGCCTGGACACACCTCATTACTTGTGGATAAGGTCAGGTATCATGTCGGGGGGGCATCAGGGCCGGCACAGAAGACCTAAACATATTTGCATTTAATGAAAACTAAGATGCCCTTCCTTGTGCTACTGAAAGAACCATTGGCCTACGGGTATGTGGCTATCCATACTCATTAGTTAAACTTCTATTATTTTTTTTGTAAAATATGTAACGAGATCTAATAAGCGGGGGGAGTAAGAAATATTTACAGCTAAACTTCAGGACCCAATGCTGCCTACGACGGTATTTCTTTGATTTGGAAGCATTTTGCGACAGATACAAGTTTTGGCCTTGGCTCACCTCACAGTGTATGTTATCCACAATATAGATAGGTCAAAGACCAGGCCTTATGCCGAGGGCCAAATTGAATTCCTCTGATTGCCTCGTCTTTTATAATTAATTTGCAAAGGGCTTAAGAGTCTTGATAGCTGTGAGGAACACAGGCTTGAAGGACAAACACTAATTAAAAGTTGCCCAGGATCGCGGGCGTAGCACGGAGCCGGATGACTTTTCTGGTAGAAAGAGCTGATTATAATTCTGCACTGGGCCTTCACTCACTCTGCTATCATGAGAGTTCATGCTTTCCTCCGTTGAGAAGGCTGCGTGTATTGCGAATTTGGATTAAAAGACTCGTGAAAGCGGACGGGAACATGTTTTGAGCCATTATGCCGGCGCAGATAACCTCATATGGCCCGATCCAGAGAATATGGCATTTAGCAACAGAGGCTTGCATTTGAGATGAGCCATTGACTAAATGTTTCTGCAGTGAGGACAGCATGAGAATTAGCATAATTTCCTGGATCGCGCTAAAAGCCAGCTTAGAGGGAGGAGTGTAAAAGATTGCGGGTCCTGAATCGTTGGTCAGGCAAGAAAAAAAAAAAAGCGCAGAATAGTGGGAGAGGCGTGGGAAGCCGCGCGCGTGGACCGTGGAGTCGGTTAAATACCGTGCTGTGCAAAAAGGTATTTGCTCTTTTTTCAGACTTCTTTAGAAAATAATAACCCCGAGTGAACACATGGTGGAGTTCTTAAATGAAGAATAAAAAAGCGAAAACAACCTGACTGATGAATAATCGCTGTCTCGATCTGTTCACTGGCTGCTCCGTCGCTGGTGGCACCAACTTCACCGAGTCCAAGTCGGTTCGGATCGCTTTTTCCCCCTTATTAAATGAAATTATAATTTCAGAGTTTCTCCTTGTGTTTATGTGTGTGGGGGCAAATCCGTGTGCCCAGCATATTTGATGTAGACAACACTTCGCTGCCAGGTTGACATGTGGAGGATTTAGGGAAGCTGTTCGCACAGAGGAGTGTACCTGCATTCACTCTGGTTCAGAGTCCCTGGGCTCAAAGTTATAAAATAAGACTCAGCGAGCATCTTCTCTGCAGCAGCACATTGCCAAGCTTCGACAGCAGTCCAGATTAACTTCTTTGAGGATTTCATGAAAGTCAAGTCCTCAATTGCTTTTTTGCCGCTGGCTGTCTATCTCTCTCTTTTGATCCTCTCTGTACTTTCTCCTGATTTCACCTGTGGAGTCGCTGGCGCTGTCTGAAAAGGAGGGGAAAGGCTATAGAGTCATTTGAAGCAAAGAGGAAATTAACAGCTACGCGCTGGCTGGTTTTACCGCCTTGTGTGGGGACAAACACAGCCGTACTCCCGGTCTGGAGATGACGGGCTTGTCATCTTTCCTTGCGTTCGGTTTGAAACGCTGTGCTGACACCGGTTTCACGATGTGTTCTGCTTTTGTAACAAGAGGTGAGACACTCTTTGTTGAAACAAAATTTCATATTCCTGAAACAGATTCAACCCGTCAGCCTGTATTAGGTAGATTTTGTTTTTAAAATACCTTGGGCTACGTTGAAATGCAGTCGATCTACCTTGTTTTCTCACACCGTGCTTTAAAGGCGTGAATGATGCCACACGGATCCACGTCTTACTCAGCTTAAATCCTGTCTGCACATATTCTTTTAGGCCCAAGAGGTATGGATGGAGAGACGTTTGAGAAATATACGTCAATAATGTGCAGCGCCTCGCAAGACCACTTATCCGCCGTTAGATTTTCAAATCTTCATTTTTTGAAAAGCAAAATATCAATTAGAACCAGCTCTGCTGTTACTGCTGATGAACCTCCCTCCGCCGTGTTTCAGCGTTTAAGTCTTGCGTTCGTGCTATACAGCTTTCCGCCACACATCGTGGTCAGGCACGCAAGCTGATGTTGTGTCCACTACAGGTTTTTATTTTTAAACACACACGCGAGAAAAAAAAAAAAGACATTTCAGCAAAGGTTGCTCCTGACACGCATCCTGTGCAGAAACCTTTATCAGCTTTCAGGGTATTTTAAATCTGTGCTTTCTGGGTGTAATTCCTCACATTTTCTATCTGTACCCTCGCCTTCGTACTCCGAAAGACGAGGACATAGTGGCGCACCAGCAGATTAAATTCACAAGCTTTCCCTTTCTGGACTAATAGTTGTTGACAGATCTCCCAGGGGAGGAGAGAAGGCTGTGGCGGTAGCTGGCTGTTAAGTGAGTGTAAAAGCTTTTTATTATTTTTGTTGTAAGGCCATGTTCACATGGACATGCTGTCCAAATCTGAAACGCATAACACCGTGACACATTCGGATGCCCACTTTGACACCCGGTTTATTTACGAAAGCGTTCCGCTGGAAATAAGCGATAAGCATCGACGTTCCGGGGATTTTCTCATCTGTGACTGAAAAGCGGCTTGATTGTGACATTTCCCTCTCGACACGCCAGCGCAGGCAACCTCGGCGAGACATTTATCAGTTTCTGCTGTGCTATTGAGTCGCTAATCAGCATGTTTTTCATCAATATCCCTTATTCGGCGTTGCCCCGTCATCGCTGTCACCCTAACAAACCGCAGCGTCGGTCTCGGAAAGGCTTATTCGCGGCCTAATTGAGTGAAGCCAGTTGAAATCATTTGTTGCTAACAAGGCTTTCTCACAATGAGGTTTTGATGGGATCAAATCAATGGCGGGCAAGGGGGACAATCTCACATGTAGAGCTCATTAGTTCAGCCTTCCTTCATCCCAGCCGCTCGGGTCAGATTGGGAAGGAAGACGGGGAGGTTATTGATCTCTGTCTGGCATTTGGGAGCTTAAGACTGCATGTGCGTGTGCCGTGAGGTTGAAGGATAGAAAAAAAACACCTGTGAATATCTTCGTATGTTAAATCTGGACTGTAAAAATGAGCTTCGTTTATTTATTTCCAAACAGTCAAGTTTAAATACCATTACTTAAACTGTACACATACGCGGCTCCTTCAGACTAGCCAGCAGCAATTAGCAAACACCTCGTGGAACAGTGCATCAGCTGAGCTCCTCATGAGCCATTTCTCAGCTCAACACTGTTAGAAATGTTGTTAAAGAGAAGATTTGCTGTGACGACTTCCTGAAGGTGAAGTTTCAGAAAGAGCAGGACTTTCTTAAAGAGACAGAGTCCCGACTTCAAGGCATTATATCACAAAGTAAATTTACTTCTGAGTCATATTTGAATATATAGAGAGCATTTTTATTACAACTGCAGATAACACAGTGACTTGAGTCAGCTGCAAAATGATGCAAAATGATGTTATGTGGCTGGAAAACCATAAAGTACCTTCCTTTTGTGAGGAAAAAAAAAATAAAAAAGACATATTTTGTTTGTGTTGTGTTGATATATTTTTCACAAGAGAGATGCCATACTCAAGCTATCTCCAACATGCATCAACCAAAAATATATATTTTTTTGAGTTGAGTCTATTTCACTCGGTCGCCATCAACTTCCTCCACCATATATGAACATAAAGTTAATGTAATGCAAGGACAACCACTATCCTTGCATTACTGCAAAGTATCCTACTTGGAAATATTTATTTAATCTCATTTGTTAAGACAAAAATATTTCACATAATTAAGCTGCCACAAACACTCTTACACTCTTGTCGAGATGAGAATGACTCATCTCGATATTTTCGTTTAGCCGAATCAAGAGAAATTGGTTCAGATGTTCTAATTTTAGTGTTTGCGCTTGAATTTGTGAGCCTTTTTAACCGCCGCTCCAAACCGGGCGGTCTGGAGCCGTAATTGAGTCACAAAAGGAAAATGTTCCTCACGTTTCTGCACAATGCCGCGGCTGATTGAACAGGAGGAGGAGCGGGAGCGGTTGCACTGCTTGAGATTACCCAGAGCAGGAGGAAATGCATCCGGCCAAATGAACGCCAATCATCCCACTATTGTGTGCACGACGCTTCCAGAGCTGCCGCGGTAAATCCACGGCAAACAGCGGAGCCATTTCTCATCAGGGTTGACTGCTTCGCCGTGTCGACCTGCGAAACAGACTCGCACTCCAGCTGCAGCTTTTGTCTTAATGCTGCTCTGAAGCCGTTTTCTGTTTGGCCATAAAAAATTTATATGTATATTTATTTTAGCCACATGGTTTTTAAAGAGCTTTCAAAGTGGGCAACATGTTACAGTGCTTGGTGTATTTTGTTAAACTATGTAAGACATTAAAAGCATTGTTTTTAAAGTCATTTAAATGTTTTGTGGTGTTCAGAAAGCACCGGGACGAGTCGCATTCGGGACCACGGAAAATCCTCTCACTCTCTTAAACCCCAACTAATTTAATCTATAATACATTTTACTTTGGTTTTAAAAACGTATGGAATACAGGCTAATAAGAAAGAAGTTTCTTCCTTTTCGTATTTCGTGCCGTAAAAATCACCTGTAGACGAATAATGGCAAATTCTTCTCAGTATATCATATTGCTATACTTTAAAATTATAAATCATGTTGGATTTATATTTGTTGTTTATCTTACCAGTATGTTATTCTTTTTTTTTTTTTTTTTTTTTCCAAGTCACCCAAAAGAGCATGGGTCTTGAGCATTTTTGCAAACTTACATCGGTTGGCCAGCAGGTGGCACTGTGTGGAATGACAGATCACGATCCAGTGATGTGGCCTAAACGTAAAGTTCAC
Source organism: Poeciliopsis turrubarensis (assembly GCA_010277015.1). Taxonomy (NCBI): domain Eukaryota; kingdom Metazoa; phylum Chordata; class Actinopteri; order Cyprinodontiformes; family Poeciliidae; genus Poeciliopsis; species Poeciliopsis turrubarensis. The sequence continues at coordinate 1,878,842 of VMRN01000034.1, forward strand.
CAAGCCATCAACAGCCTGGACCACACATAGTAAAAAGAAAAACACAGGGAAAAGTGACCACCACGCATGAAAGGGTTCAAATTAGATCAGCCATCTCCACCCAAAATGACTCCGACCGTCTGACACACTTTACTGTATTTCAAGACAGCTTTTTTCGACTCCTCCGAATTACGGGAATGACCTGCTTAATTTACCACAGGCCTTGGGATAATATTTACATACGCGGTGTTGGTTATAAAACAAGGAAAGCTTGCGAGCCCCGAGGTTATTAGCACCAATTATGCCTCATAAATCCCTGCCCTTCCGCTGCAAAGCACGGCGTTGGCCCCACGGCTCTCAACTGGAGATTGATCGCTTGATCCCGGAGAACGGGGGGAAGCATGTAGATGTACAGATTATCGGGATCCACCCACTTATCGGCCGAGGACGATGAAAAGCCTGCTCGCGTTATGAATGGGGTGATGTATTGTCTGCAGCACAGTGGGACGTGACAGGCCCAGATAGAGACCGTCGCCGACATGGTTTTTCATCCGGGACTATCAATGAGTCGGAGTGTGTTAAAAGCAGCTTTGCTGAAATAAATGGCCCCTAGTGACTCGCGATCATGGCCTCATACTTCACCGGTTTTTATTTTCTTGCATGCGGCTTCTCGGCTTGCCAACCGCTGTCCTTTACTTTTTCCTGCTTTGTTTTGTTTTTTTTTTCCATACAGACAGTGGGCTCCGAAAGTATCCAAACGCCTTTCATTTATTGACATCCTGTCACGTTACAGCCACAAACTCCCATTTTAGATGCAAGAGGAAGACAGAGTAGCAGCTGCTTTTGCAAAGTTAGTGGAAGAGGATGGTCAGTGCAGTGGTTTCGGTCAGTGCAGTGGTTTCGGTCAGTGCAGTGGTTCAGTCAGTGCAGTGGTTCCGGTCAGTGCAGTGGTTCAGTCGGTGCAGTGGTTTCGGTCAGTGCAGTGGTTCAGTCAGTGCAGTGGTTTCGGTCAGGGCAGTGGTTCAGTCAGTGCAGTGGTTTCAGTCAGTGCAGTGGTTTCGGTCAGTGCAGTGGTTTCAGTCAGTGCAGTGGTTTCGGTCAGTGCAGTGGTTCAGTCGGTGCAGTGGTTTCAGTCAGTGCAGTGGTTTCAGTCTGCAGTGGTTCAGTCGGTGCAGTGGTTTCAGTCAGTGCAGTGGTTTCAGTCAGTGCAGTGGTTTCAGTCAGTGCAGTGGTTCAGTCGGTGCAGTGGTTTCAGTCAGGGCAGTGGTTCAGTCAGTGCAGTGGTTCAGTCAGGGCAGTGGTTTCAGTCAGTGCAGTGGTTCAGTCAGTGCAGTGGTTTCGGTCAGTGCAGTGGTTTCAGTCAGTGCAGTGGTCCAGTCGGTGCAGTGGTTTCGGTCAGTACAGTGGTTTCAGTCAGTGCAGTGGTTTCGGTCAGTGCAGTGGTTTCGGTCAGTGCAGTGGTTTCAGTCAGTGCAGTGGTTCAGTCAGTGCAGTGGTTTCGGTCAGGGCAGTGGTTTCAGTCAGTGCAGTGGTTCAGTCAGTGCAGTGGTTTCGGTCAGTGCAGTGGTTTCAGTCAGTGCAGTGGTCCAGTCGGTGCAGTGGTTTCGGTCAGTACAGTGGTCCAGTCGGTGCAGTGGTTTCGGTCAGTACAGTGGTTTCAGTCAGTGCAGTGGTTTCAGTCAGTGCAGTGGTTTCGGTCAGTGCAGTGGTTTCAGTCAGTGCAGTGGTTCCGGTCGGTGCAGTGGTTTCGGTCAGTGCAGTGGTTTCAGTCAGTGCAGTGGTTCCGGTCAGTGCAGTGGTTCAGTCGGTGCAGTGGTTTCGGTCAGTGCAGTGGTTTCGGTCAGTGCAGTGGTTTCGGTCAGTGCAGTGGTTCAGTCAGTGCAGTGGTTCAGTCAGTGCAGTGGTTTCGGTCAGTGCAGTGGTTCAGTCAGTGCAGTGGTTCAGTCAGTGCAGTGCTTTCACCATGTTTCACAAATAAAAATCGGTGGTGTGCATAATGTATGTGATTAGGCCCAAATCCTCTGATACTCTGAGCAAAACAGTTGCCTTCAGACAACATTTAATTAGCCGAGAGAGTCCGACTGCAGTCTAATCTCAGTATAAGTCCAGGTGTTCTGTGAATTTCCCAGACGCTCAGCAGGGAACAAACGGCAGCGGGACAGCCATTGTTGAAAGAAAGCAAGAAGCAGTCTAATTTATAGTTTGCGTTAAACACTGTGTGTGTTTCAGTGGGATGAGTCAAACTGAATTTTCTTTCTACCTGTAAGATGTTTTGTGCAGGAGAAAGGTAACACTTTCCATATTCCTCTACATTTATTTGTAAAAATACTGAAAACTATGTATCACTTTCCTTCCGTGCAACGCCGTCATTTTTTCTTGGAAATTGTAATTTTTCAGTATTTGAAAAAGGAATGTCTGGGTGAAGTACGTTAAAGACATCTACAAGATGCTCTCATAGTATAAAAACGTGATAAACAAAAACGGGAAAACAAATTTGTGTGCATCTATTTTCTAAAACAGTCGGGAAAAAAAACAGAATTTGACAAAAAATCCAAACAAGGTGTTTTTTTGGGGGGGTTTTTAAGCTCGATTTCAAAAATCAAAAAATGATGGTATACTGATATCGACCACGAACCAAGTACCAGATGGACAATAGGCAGCTTCTAATACAATATCTCAAAAAATAAGTTCAAAAATGCAAATAAAACTAGAACAGCAAGCAGCTTGAACAGGCTCCAAGCCCCGTCTTTGAGAAAAGACAATGAAGCAATGCCTGATTTTACAAAGTATCGACTCAAGGGGCTGAATACATGGACGCTGTATGCTTTTCAGTTATTTTATCCATCAATCACTTATTAAACTTATTAAAGCGTGTGCCAATTCGACCCCTCTTCAGTTGTGCAGCACCTTGTGTTGGTTTGTCATATAAATCCCAGTAAAATACCTCGTGGTTTGTGGTCACAGTTTGACATTATGTGAAAAAAAGTCCAACACAAGGCACAGAGACAAGCTGGAAGTTCAACTCTATTGGATCGTTAAGTACATCTTAATGATCCAAAAAGGTTGCTTGCAGTTATTTCTAGATTATTTAACCACTTCAGACTGTTTAATATTTGCTCATCAGCCATGTCTGTCGGCTCTATATCTGCATGAGTGCCCGAATCGAAAACACCAATAACCACTCGGACATATTATTTATGACAACTTGGTGTAATTTAAGCTTATTTAAACACTCTCTTGCTACAATGGTCTCCAGGGGAGCGCCGGGGCTGTAACAAGATGCAGTATGTGAAAACCACTGTAACTGTGTAATAAACCAGCAGCGAGCACAAAACCAAAGAGACCAATGTGAAACTTGCCTGGTATGTTTTAGTTGGCTCTGTTCCAGCAGCACAGGGAGAAAACATTCAGTAAATGGTGTATTGATGTAGGAGCAGCGCTGGCTCTCTTTAAAGTTTAATAAAGCCCCTCAAGAAATGTAATTTTCCAGCACAGAGCCTTAACGGATGAATTAAATTGGAGCTTGACTAAGACTAAAAGGTTTTCAGCTGGTTTGCATGATTCAGATGGAGTCGGGGCGCAAAAAGAAAACAAAAAAAAAAACCCTTCTGATCGTTTCTAATACTTAAACCTTTGCAAGAAAGCGTGATTCAGTGCTTTCTTACTTGCATATTTAGTCTGTTAGCTCTTTCATTGTTTTTAATTTCTTCTAAATGAAAGTTTTGAGAAGAGACTGTGTGCCACCGTCAGTCGATTGATTACTAGATGAATTTTCGGAGAACAGGTGAAACCACTCAGACCAACGTGCAAAGATAAATGAATCTTCACCAGCGCAGACAGAAAGTCTACATAGCTCAGACTGAGTAATATTGTTGTTGGGCGATATTACTAAAATCCTGTTGCAGGATCCCATTCAGGCGAAACCAAATGTTTAGACACAATGTGAAAATAATTTTTTTTTCTTCCTATTTGACATTTAATCAGACTAAACTTTCAGTGTTTTATGTCTGTTGGGTTTGCACAAAATATATCCATGTGATCAAGGCCAGATTAATGACGCACTTTTTCAGATCATTAACACATTTTTTTTTTTAATTACTTTGGTAAATTTCAGAGGTTCCCGTACACCAGAAGTGGGTTCTGTGTGCCTGAGACAAACGTGTGACGTGTCCTGTACCAACATGGACTGAAAAGCCATTCAGTGAGGAAGAAGCCATTACTATAAAAGCAACATGAAAAGCCAGATCATAGTTTGCAAATACATTGAGGGACAATATATGTAACTTTTCACCCAGTGATCTGATACAACTAAAATTGATGTGCTCAGCCTTCATTGCTAAAAGAAAAAGCTGGCCAATCCTTAAAAAAAAAAAAAAAAAAAAAAAAAAAACGCCTCCCCACCTGTGGAGCAGTACGGTGGTAACATCATGTTTGGAGTACTTTGAAAACAAACAAAAAAAAAGAAGAGTTGTCATCATAAGGAAAAAACATTATGTGGATATTAAACATCCTAAAACATGATGCAGTGAGCTGCAAGGTAAACATGTTTGTTTTTGGGGGGTTTTTTTTCCAAATGGAGAGCAACGTCGAGAAAACCAGCAAATCAGTTCATGACATGATTTTGCATCAGCATAAACCTCAAACGCCATTTACTTAAAACTACATTTCATTGTCCATCCTTGAAATGGAAAGCAGATGTGCAATACTGTGAGAGCGGTTAATGATATGCTTCCCGCTTAGTTTCTGTAGTTCTTCCTCCCCGCTCTCCTTTGACACCTGTTTCTAATTTGCCAATCACACCCACCTGCAGCCTGTCTGGAGTTGCCTCGGCTCGTGGAATATTCCCCGAGGTTGACGATAAATCCTTTCTCCCACGTTCAAGACAAACAAGCGTCACGACAACAAAGAATCGCGGCAAGCGTCGCCCTTTATGTTAACACCTGAGGTATAAAACGGCAGCTGAAGCGAAAAGGAGATGAGTCGGATGAAAAATTGTTTCTTACACCCATCAAAGATAATTGTGTGCTCTGTTAAACCATTAGCTGTATTTATGTAGCAGTTTTTTTTTTTTTTGGTGTTTTTTTTTTACAGCTACTGGCAAATTGCAGTTGCCGCTTTAAATTTTTTTTCGAAACGATAATACACCCTAATTCTGGTTCATGCGGTTCTAATAAGCAAATGTTCAAATTATGTTGTTGCTTCAAGTGTTGGCATGAAGTGGTGCAGTCAATATCAGGCTGCGCAATAAAGCTCTTCATAATAAATCTGATGAAATTAATGAGTCAAAGAAGCTGTTTAGCCAGATATTGCCACTTTCATGTCAGGAGAATTAGAAAGAAAAAAACTTACATCAACAAATTCCAGAGTCAGGAGTTGTTTCTATTACAAATGTGCAGAAAAACGTTGTCAACATTTGACTGATGTCAAAAAGAAAACAGAAAACAAGAAGCGCAATTAAATAACGCTGCAAATCACGCTGCTCCTCCATCCACTTCCCGTCGTCTTCTTCAGTTGCCACAAGATCATGTGACTTGTGTGATGCGAGAAAAGCGCTTCCATTGCAGTTTTGTGAAATAAAACAATTTCAATACGGCCAAAAATAAGTACCTCCTCCTAGTACCAAACTTAAAAAAAAATAAATAATTTTTCCCAAAATTGACTTGTTCCATGAAGCAAATTTATTTTCAAAACGTCAAATTACGCAATTATGTTGTCAACGGAAACACAGCCAGTTATTTCCCATTGTACCGACACCCGGTGAAGTTGTAAGAGATTTTTAAAGAGTCCTGGCTCCTTGATCCGTACTTGGAAAGTGGTTCAAAATGCCACCAGCGACAAAGAGAGAAACGCAGCCGAGCTGGGAGACTGAGAGTATGTAGGACTATTATACTGTGGAGCAATAGGCCGACTGCACCACTCATCTCCTTTTGCTTCCATTATTCTCTGCTGATAAATGACTCTCACAGCTGCCCCTGATAAGAGCCTTCCCTGTCTATTCGTCAGTGGAGATTTCAAGGCTGCACACTCACAGTATAAAAAAAACAAAAAAAAAAAAACAAAAAAAAAAACCTTTGGCAGCAGAGTTAATGACTTACGGTTAGCTATCAGAAAAAAAGGCGACCGTCGCATGCACTGCGCCGAGGAGTTGTCGATAAACCGCCGGCTGTGAAGGCCCTCGGAGTATTCGCTCAGGGTTACAGTGTTAACGTTGCACATAGAGAGGGACATGCGGTGTCAAAGTTCCTTGTAAGTGTGTGTTCATTGCACCAGAGACACATCAGTAACACTTTGTTTAAAGGCTCTTTTATTGGTGTCAAATGCCGGAAGGCTGGTGCGATTTCTTTTTTTTTTTTTTTTTTTATCTTTTGCCTTTTTGCTTCGACCATTTCGACGTAAAGGAGAACTGGAATCAAAATCTCCAAGTGGAACACTTCCACAAAACATTCAAACTCTGACGTAAAGTCGGAGTAACTCGTTTTTAGCGTTTTTTTTGTCAATAAATGACGGGGTGGGGCAATTTTTTTTGGGGGGGGGGGGGGCGGAGTTGCCGTCCTCTACCGTCCTTGTCCTGATTCGGTCCAAAAAACTAAGAGGTCACGTAAAATAAAATGTTTCTCTGATTTTACTCTCTATAGGTATACGTCTGAGTAAAATAAACATTGTGCTTTTATTCTATGAACTATTGATAACATGTCCCTGAAATTCCAATCAGAAATCTATTAATTATTTGCAGAAAATGGGAAACGGTCAAAACAACAACAAAAAAAAGATGCAGCGCTTTCAGTCCTCATTTAATGCAAATAAAACTAATTTACATTAATTTCGAAACAATACCATCAATACATTTGATAGCACAACAAAAATTGTAATTTTTGTGACACTTAAATCCAATTTGCACAATAATTTGGAATACGGTGTATTTTATGATTTTCTTTGGCCTGATGTCGGCTTAAAAACACTTTTCAGTTCTCATTTGCTCTTTATTTGTTTAGTGTAGCAGAATATTTTATCCCACATAACCTACAATATGCGCTTGTATTATGCAATTAGATGAAAAATAACGAACTGTACTGGTAAAATGCCTTAATACTCATACATTTCACACCCAAAGTATATAAAACCATATTGACTCCTGGAAGCTCTCGTTGTATTTCCTTCCAAAGTGTCAGAATTACTTCATGCCTTAATTTAACTGCTTGCCAGATGTTTCAACGTAAACTAAAATTGAAAAAAGAAAAAAAAAAAAAAATTAAAAAACCTCATGTTTATGTCAGTGTGAACTGCCTTTGTGTTAACAGATGCCTGTAAAAATAAAATCCTGGCATTGTTAGTTCGGAGCTGGAAAACGGCGTCAGACATCAAGCCGATGCCTTGCCAAGTTCGAGTCCAAGTGTTAAAACGATTAAGACAAAAGTGAAAACATTTCGCATTCTCTGAAAAAAAAAAATAAAAAATGTCTTCACACTCAGACCACCGAAATGTTACCAGCCTCCTTTTTTGGATGTTGCTTCAAAGACGTGGCTTACCCTGCCATGGTGGAAATGTGTTATGGTCGGAAGTGGAGATTTGATTTTGATGCTTGCAAATACAAACCTTTAACTAAATGCTGATTCTGAAAGTACTCCAATCTTCCAGATGTCCCAGGTTTCCCCAAAACATAATTCAAAAGGAAAAAATTATTACTAAATCAAACCTAAATATAAAAAAAAAGTATTGATACCGATATTGATATCGGCATCAGAATACCAGGATTGACTTGGTATCACATCGATGTCAAAATATGCCGCATCGCACTTCTCTGCCGGCTCCTTTCAGTGAATACTTGATCTGTTGTTTTTGTCAAAAACTAACATTTTCATATGATTTTAATACTTTATGTTTTAGACTCCTGTCAGCTATGAAGCACAGGCTTGTAATTTCAAATGAAAGTACTGAACAAGTCAAGCCACACAAAGCAACTGAAGCACGTATCCTTGGCTGGTGTGTTTGTTCCCTCTTAATATAGAAAATAAAGGCATTCCTATATTTACCTTTGAATGAAGCTGCACTATATATAGATGTATTACTACCAGGACAGCTGCCGCGACAACGAAGAGCTCAGCGGCGCTCACGAACGCTCCGACTTGTATTTTGTTTTTACGCCGTTTTGCCTAATAAACCTTCCTCTTGCACTTGATTAAGTGTAGTAAACCCACCAAGGCAGTCCACCTAAACACCATTAATCAAATCCCATATGCTCCAGTGAGACAGCTATAAGTGATCACTCAGGTCAGGGAGGCAAAGAGGGCTGGGAGCTGCTCGGTTAGGAGGACAACGGTCAGCTGAAGCCCTGCAAATTATCACACGCACACAAGCGTGAGGATAAACATTTGAACGAGCCAAGGACAGTCACACACACACACGTGTTCCCTGAGAGGACGCGACACTTTCTCTCCCTCCAAACTTGACCATGCAATGCAGTGAGGTAATGGGCGTCGGGGGGGCCCGCTGCTCTGTTGTTGCAGCCTCAGCAGCTCTTGCGCCCCTCCCCTTCAGACAGAGGACCGTTCTGTCTGAAGGGGAGGGTTTTCAGAGATGAGAAGACAGCCAGTTGTCCTCGCAGCAAGAGTAGCTATGTTCCCACTTTGTGCTTAAATAGCAGTCTTTCGGAGCACAGTCCTGGCACAACGGGGAACACAAAGCATGTCCTCTGTGCTTGCTGGAACGGCGTCCTTCTGTAGAAAGTCAGGCGGCGCGGGCGGCGGGGGGAGGCTTGTGCTCACAGACAGTTGCGCTCTTCAAGAGATGCCAATTAAAGAGCGTGTATGCGATAAAGCAGCTTTTTACAGTGTTTTCTTGAAAAAAACCCGTCGTAGCGAGTTTTTTAACACTCGCCGCGACGGAGCGAGAAATAAATATTGCAAGAATAAAGTCATCTGGGAATAAAGTACAAACAAGACTGGGATGAAATCAGATTGTTGTGAAAATTGTCCTATTATGACTTTATTCTTGGAATTTATTGACTCTTCTCATAGTGCTGACTTTATCCTCATATTATTATGACTGTCATAGTAATTTTATAACGTTATCCACATAATCTTCATACTTCTCCTGCAAGCTTATTCTCACAATATGACTTTGCTCTTGTTATTTTACAACTTTTTTCTGGTAATTGTTTGTTTTTTCTTCTCAGTGAGGCCCTATTACATAGTTCGCAGTACACACATCTGAAAACAAAAGGTCTGTAGAAAGGGACAAAATAATTCGGAAAAGGCAGCGACAAGGCAGCCGTTATTGCAAAAGACTAAACTGCAGCCACAGAAAACGCAACTAGGGCAGCAACTTATACAACAATGGCAACCGAAGTTAGCGTCTTGCTCGTCAGGACGTTTTAGTAAGGAGGTTCCACGCTTCATTATCCTGTTATGTTTGTTGCAGCTCGCCTACATTTTCTCCACTCTTCTCTTTGTTTCCATCGTGTTAAGCAAGCGAGCTTCAGCATCTTGGTTACTAAACTCCATGCCAGCCTTGTTCGTCCAGGGCGGCACAAAGTCCACATCCATCCATTCAGTCACTTTCTACACACAAAGTCCATATGACGAGCTAAACGTGTAATGCTGCACCCATGCTAAGCGATAAGGCATGTCAACAAGCAGCCTGCAAAGTATCGCAAAGCAATCCATCGAGACATGATACGATGCCGCGCCAGTGGCTATTGCGAGTCAGTTTGTTCCACACCTTTAAAAAAACAACAACAAAAAAAAAAAACACTGACGCTTTTTTATATTTTTGACTCATTCTTAAACTTTACATACAGCCCAACAAATATTAGTTTAATATTTGCTGTTATTATACTTAAAAACTCATAATGTATCAAGTAACGGGGTTGAACCTTTGAAAGTGGAGCAGATTGTAACAGGGTTGAACACTGACTGGCTTAACAATATTACAACGTTCAACCCCTTTACAAAAACTACTGTTTTTGTAACAGGGTTGAATATTTTCGCTAAAAGTAGCCATAAGTCCACGTCAGCCAGTGCATGGAGCAACATACGGTGAGATGAAAACAAGAAATTAATATAATTTTCAAAGACAATTCTTAACATTTTTCCCCAAACAACAATACATTTCATTTACGTGCACAATGGTGTTGAAAGGTTGAGCTTGACGATGACGATCTTTGGATAAAAATAATCAAATATAGGCAAGAAACTTTCTTCACACTGTAATCTCTTTACAGTGCGAACGGTGCTGTTTCATAAATAATTCATGCATTTTTCTCATATTTCTTTTATTTAGGTTAACGTATACCTAAAAATGTTTATACCCGTAGAAATAACTTGCAGTAACTGGCTATTTTTTATTTGTTTTATATTCAGTGAAAAATCACCCTTGGTCAGTGGGGACGTACTCACTCTGCTGACCTCCACGCTTCAAAAACCCAAGGAATTTTTCAAAACATAACTTTCAAAATGCATTTGCATGCTACATTACCACAAGGATGTTTCCATTTATTGACTTTCTACAAAAATGTGGTTTGGCATTGTGTGGAAGTCTTTGAGATAAGCCTGTGAGACACAAAATGCACCGAATTCAGAGAATGACCCGGCCGTCATTTCCTCAGGATCATCAACAGCACGGGTGCCTCTCGCGGCGCGGCCTGCACGAGAACTGGAACTGGAGGCGGCGGTGATTATTGCTGTTTATAAAGAAAACATTTGCTATCATGGGGTTTCAGAGTACAGGCGCACTCCCACATAATTAGATCCAGCACAGAAACCTCAACAAACTAATTCATCAACCTCTGCTGTCAGTGGTTCTTGACACCAGCTGTCTGCTGATATCAGCTGAGAGAAAGCTTGCATCAGTGGCGTTGTCAGTCTCCGCCACGCGGCCGGGTCGCTGCGCAGTACTGCGGCTGCAGTCGAGAAGACTTGCTTCAGGATCTGAAACGAATCTCTTCTGGCTTTAAAAGCCTCAAGTGACTAACTTGAAGCTGTTACATTTGTAAATGCAGCTGGGATTACTTTGGATCAACACTTTTTTTTTTTTTGCATACGAGCCTCGTGCTTATCTTCAAAAATGAGACGTTTGTAATGTTGATTTTTTTTTTTTTTAATTTCCTCGCAGGAATCAAAGCTGCTGTCTCCAAAAGCCTGGTTCATTAATATGTGATGAAAAGGAAGCGAGATGGTAAGATAATTAAGCTGTCTTAAGTATCGCAAGACAATAGAGCCCATAAAATCTGTGCGTCTGTGGAAGAGCTTGGCGACAGCAGTTTCCAAATGCTCCCTGTCATCGCGCGGCTCACAAAGGATTAAAACAATAGGGCGCAGCAGACTGTGTTTAAAATGTTTAGGTTGAAAAGAGCTGAATATTAACGAGAGAGATGAGATTAACTGTAGGAGTTTGTGTATGCGGCATGTTTTATTCATCGTTACTGTGAGAGAGGTTGAGTTTTTTTTTTGTTTTTTTTTTTAACACCCTAAAGCCTGCACTCTTCTGCTGCAGAGTCTCTGAATAATGTCTGCAGCACTCGGGTCAAGTATTCTTCTGTAGATTGGTCCCAAGTGAGGCCAAATATTTTCTGTTTACTGTAATAGTTTACATATTAGCCATTATTTATCTGAGGGAAAATGGCTGAGGCACTTGAAGGCTACCACGCTAGTTTGGATGATTAACCTAAATCAATCAAACTGTTCAGTTCTGACATGCTAGCAGGTGTTGACAAGTGAGCATACCGACATGCCAGGGTGTCATATTGACACGCTAGATAGTGTTGCAGTCAAGACTAAGGCCACGGCAGGGCGCTACACGACACAGTAAAATGTGAAATATGACCAAAATTCCTTGAGCCAAAACATCCACATTCCCATGAAAACACACAGACATTAAATACTTAGAGCTGAAATAAATGTAAGCAATATCATTATCACTTCAAGCTCTTCATTCTTCCATCTCGGTGCAACAATCCGCGGAGGTCTCTTGCCATCCCTTAAAAGATAATGCCCTGGGCGGTTGCCCATATTGTCCATGTCAGAAACCGCCACTGTCTGCACCATCTAACATAGCAATTAATGTAATGCCCTCAAGGTAAACAACATTAAACTATGAACGCTGTCCAAGATTGGTACGAGTAACCAATCACAAGCCGCTCACCATGACCGGTGACGAAAACAATCAAAGAGCAATGAGCATGCTCTGTGTGCTCTTCCTTTCTTGTGTGTTATTTATCGTCTAATTAAATACATATCAATGTATATAATAAAATAAAATAATAAAAGCTACTGCGGTGTTCGCAGAGCATTACAAGAACGACGAACAGCTCTCTCTGAGGCTCCAGACCTATCGTTCACGTAAAGAGCCGTTCAGAAGAATCTGATCGTTGGTGAATCCCCCTTCACTGTATTGCAGGTTTTGGTCACAAAGTTGAGCAACAAATCAATCAACCCCTTTGCACAATAATTCAGCCAGTGAGGTTTTTCATAGCAAACACAATTTGTCCCTGCACAGCTAGCTTTGCTAACATCACGTCCACAGAGCTCACCATTTTTTGAGATTCTTTTCAAAGAGTCGACAGAATTTAGATGTTGTCCCCAGTGTCTGTGAAAGCAAAGCGCTGCTGAATTTAGACGTCACCATGTCTTATGGTTTATGTGGCGGGATTCTGCGCAGTGGTTTTCCCCGCTGCTCAGAGAAAACCACTGCGCATGTCTTGGACCTCCATGCCTAGGTACTGGTTTTTATGCATCTTTGGAGGTGGAAGTGATTAAATTTTACTACCTGTTCTCTGTTTATGACATTTCATTTTATCTTTTTCAAACAGGTGAGTGAAATTGTTTCAAATAAAAAGTCGTGTCAAAGGAATTACAAAGATAAAAGCGTGAAAGGGAGGAAAAGTCAAAGTCCGCAGAGTTTCAGCAAAAAGACAAAAGAGCTCTTGACCACCTCTGTGTTTCCTCTCTATATCTCAAAGTGACCCACTTCTCTCTGCAGTCTCAGCTCATCACCGAGAAAAAAAAAGAGACAGGTGTGAATATACAGCAGCACATGAATAAAGAAGTGGGAGATAAGAAGGAGCTCTTTCACTGACATTCTGAAAACTACAAAAGAGCGCTCACCCTGTCCCAGTCTCACTCCATTTTTCAGATGGTTATTAAAACACGTCCGCTTGATTCTGGGGCTTCTAATCTTCCACAATGCAAATATCCTGAGCTGTAACGATGACTCTATTGTCCATAAAACCTTTTGTTATATGCCACAGTTTTATTTCAAACTGTGTTATCTGCTGCCTTTTAGTGTAAATGTCTTTGTGTGCATTTCTGTTTTGCTTAAATGCCTTTTAGGGACAAATTACACCCCCCAAAGTCATCTGCACCCGATAAAACGGGATAAAAAAGTTTGTTTGATTAGGTATATCTTTACCTGACTCCTTATCTCTTTACCTTACTTTCCCTGAATGTTTGAAAAATTCAACCTATCATTTAAAATTTTAAGCTAATCAGAGAGAACTTTTCATTTTAGGTACACTGAAGCATCCCTGGGTGTACACAACACGTCATTCAGATATGTCGGAATCAGAGAGCAGCATTAAAGTGTGGCATTTTGGGGTTTCCAGGTCTCCATAACAACCACCTGACGGAAATCAATTTCATAAATCTGACCCCAAGATGTTCAGTCGATTCACTCTTAGTGGTGCGCAAGCTCCTGCACCTTCTTAATCTTGAGAAATTTATTTTAGAATACCTCAGGCAGTGTTGACAAATGGGGGCCCGTCCGGGAAACACCTGTCATCCACAGGGTCAACTCAGGGGTGCTTCTTCTCTGTTTTTTTGTATATTTCGCACACATATGATTGTAATAGTGCCTATGAAAACGCATGTCAAACCACTTCACAAAGCAGTCAAGGAGATGAATATTAGTAAAAGAGAGGACAGGCTCATGGGGATAACGCCCCACTCTGCTGTTACCAACACTAATCAAGGGATCTTTAGCGGAGTCCGTGGACAGTCACTGGTATGTACTTGGGAACAACTCTCTCAACTTTGACCAACACACTGCAGCAATTTGCCAGAAAAGGCCTCCTTTCATAGGTCTTTTATTTTCACATTTGGCTTTACTGCTTGGTACAGCAGTTTTGTCCTTGAGAAATAAGAACGGTCTGTTCAGCCTTGTTAAAATGACCAGCAGTTGGCATTCAAAAGAGCTTTGTGTCTGATATCTGGAACAGACAGATTGTGAAAATGGCCAAAGCCATCCTGGCCAGCAGAGACCACTCCCTTCTAGAGAAACTAGTTCTCCTTCCCTTAAGGTCAAAACTCTCCCTTCGTCTTCAGCACCATCAGCTTTGACCAAGCTTGACATATTTTAGACAGTTGTATTCCTTGTAAATTAGTGTGGAAATTGTTTGGACATGTGTGGATTATTTCTTGATTAGGTTGTGCCCTCATCTGTCAGCCGAGTGTTTGTGTGTGTCTATGTGATGCTGTGGGCTTATTTCTCCTCCAGATGTTCATAAGACACATTGCATCAAGAAACAAGAGAATTTCATTCAGGTAACATGGAAATTATTCACTTGAAACAAAATCTTCTATGGCATCTCAGTCCTGAATCTCAGAAAACGTGTGAAGTGAATTACAGTAAAGAGAACATAGAGAAGCCAAGACGTTGGATAATTTGGAGATTGCATAAGGAGGAATATACAATACTCTTGTAAGTAAGACTCTTCAATAGTGCTACTTCTCTTCTTCCAGCCCCATTTCACCAATGGAAGTCGCCACCCATTGTCTTTTATCCTTAGAGGTCATTGGCGAAGAAGCAGAATGCACTCTGGACATAAAAACCAGTCCATCACAAAGCAGCCACTTTCACACACCCAGACCTAAGGGAAAGTTAGGGAGACCAATTTCACCTGAAATAATTAGTTTTGGGTCAAGGGAGGAAGTCAGAGTACCCAGGGGGAACTCGCTCACGCAAAGGAAGACTCCAGAAAGGGGTTTGAACCTGGGACGTTCTTGCTGCAAGGCATGAATAAACAAATCCTTCCTCTTATTGTTGCATTTAGCCTATACAGATGATTTTGGTAACTCCAACTGACCTAAAAGATGAGAAGTTTGTTCTGATTTAACATCCAATTTCAGCTGCGGCTAATCCTGTTGGCGCTTCTCAGACATGCAACCACGGAAACATGAAGAGGAATTGCTCATTAAGGGAAACTGATGCTGCTCCGTCTTTGTTAAAAATCACAGGCTCTTGTTTTTGAAACACTGAGTGCCCATTTGAAGAGACATACAATGGCCATTAGTTTGAAAAGAGGAATAATTTTATTTCCCCCTCAACCCCAAGTCCTCTGTTCTACACATTTGTAGCTGTAACCGTGTGTTTTAATGGGGATCGATTGGACATCTCCGCCGCAGTCCTCTCTCTGCCAATTACACCGTCCAAAACGATGAATAATAAAGAGCGTCAACAGCCATTTACTACAAAAAAAGGGCAAGAAATGACATGTAAGGAAGACACTCGCCTCAACGCTGTACACTTGACCCCAGTGTTCACGTCTCACAACAAATTAAAAGCGGGTCGGTCAGCCAGCCAGGCTGCATTTTAATGCGTCATGAGCTGATGTTTTCTACAGCTCATTCACCCTGGGCCCTGTGAGGCTGTGATTTGCCTGCAGGGTGCTAATTTTCAGCAAGACTGGTGGTCTGAACTGTGTATATTTAACAACAACAACAAAAAAAAAAACAAGTTGGAGTGTTACGTCAATAGAAAAACTGTATTTTTCCATTTGTGGTCTTTATTCAATCTTCCAGCTGAGGACTAAGAAAAGAAAAAAGAAAAAAAAAACAAAAAAGCCTGCATGGAGATGTTACCGGTGAGGATGTAAAAGTGCACTGTAAAAAATAATAAACTGCAACCTTTTCACTGACTCTACCCTTTGCGTGGAAATGTTTCAGGTGCCATGAAATGGATCTCGCACGGCAAATGAGCTTGAATTTACTTGCAGCTGGAACCCACCACCCCACCCGCCCCCGTCTTGGGGGAGGTGCATCGTTTTCTACTTGCTGCTCGGCTCCAGGAGCCAGGAGGTGAGACGAGTCTGTGCTTCACGAGGGCAAAGCGTGTGGGCGAGATGTCACTTTTTTTTTCAGCCGCAGTTCAGTTGGGGAACGCTAGCGCTTTTTTTTTTTTGGTTTTCCAGACCATAATATCAAAACCCTTTTTGACCACACAGTTAACACGGCTCTGTTTGATACCCGACTTTTAGACAGTTGTCTTCCTGTGGGGACGAGGAAGGTGTGGCGTCTGCAAAGTGTTCTTCCAGTCTACATCTGGGATTAAGTTGTGGGGTTTTGAACTGAGTGAAAACACCAGCGTTCTCACCGTCTTGTAACGAAGACGGGTTTGTTTGTTTTTTTGTGTGTGTTCTGAGTCGTGTTCTAAATACTGCACTTGAACTGAATCTTAAACAGTTTTCCTGAGAGGCGCTAAGGCAACAATTGAGCAAAAATAATATGTGTAGGGTCAGAATGTCAATATATGAATATATCAGCATTTGTCCAGGAAGACTGTAAACTTTTAACTCTGGATGCAAACAGATGTGACCCAGTAATGATAGCACAGCAACTTGGCTCACTGATTTTACAATTTCTGTTTATTATTATTATGCTTGCTCTAATGCACATGTAGTTTATGTATTTTTTACTTTTTAAAGAGTGTGAATAACACTCGTATTCCCATGCGTCAAAATGCATTGGTGGGGAATACGGCACATGTTGTTCTGAATCTAAACACAGAGCGAGTTCTTGGCTCAGAACCCTGCTAATACTCATTCTGGCTCTTCTTCAGATCATGCAGATCGCGGCGCTTTGTTTCCCTTCACTTCTTTCTGCTTTAGATTTTCTTACCAAAGTGTTTCAGGATGTTTGAGCTCGGCAGCCGCTCGTTTTTCAGCACTTCTTCGCGCGTCTCTCGTCTTTGTTTTTCTCCTCTTCTTAAATGAGGACACCTCCCCCGTTTGATGAATTGTTTTTCACTTCTACAGAATGAAGGCAGTCGCTGATTAAACACCCCATTGCTATCATTTTTTGTTTTTTCTTTTTATCAGACCCGCCCGGTTCAATCAATGCTTTCATTTCGGAGCAGCATGCGTGTCGACATTTTTTGTGGGCCTGCTCACCTACTGGCACTTTTCTACCAAAATCAGTGATTGATCTGGTTAGAGATATGAACTCTGCGTGTATGTCTAATTTAGTAGTAAAAAAAAAAAAAAAAAAATTGTTTTCTTGCTCTTGTACACTTTGATATGCAGTTCAAACCAAAAAGTGGATAGCAAGTGTTTTCTGTTGTATTTTTTGCACCAGTGTTTCATACGAGTTGGAAATAGTGCCGACATCATGTCTCACAGAGATTGTTTAGAGATAATAAAGCTGTTAATAACCAAAGGGGATTATTTTTCCTTTCTTTCTTTTTTTTTGTTTTTTTCTTCTTGTCGTATGCCAAGAGAAAGAACAGCAAACGGAGAGATGTGTTTGAGCACATCTGTCCCCAGAGGGAAATTTTCAGTGTTGCAGCAGACACATCGTTTAAACAAAGTATGAAAGCACTATAAAGCTACAGGTGTGGAAAACAAATAAATAACGCTAAAATATACTTTGGTCGGGCGTTCGAAAGAGGATGAGTGTGTAGCACACAAAATACAGACTTACCAGGGGAGCATTGTGTATTTTTTAGTCACATAGCACAATCAAATAATTATGTTACCTTCAGTTGTTTATGAAAAAAAAAAAAAAAAGCTTTTTAAGTCAAACAGTCTTTAAAAGAAGTTTGACTTTGCAGTTTGACGCCTTGAAATTGGCGCCAACAGTTTCAGGTTGAGGTTTATGGCAGCGCCAACTAAGCAACTGGCTAAAGTTATACAGTAGTACTTATTATGTACTAAATTACCTCATAATTACATAATAGCAGCCATTAGCGCAGTAGCAGCATGTGGACTCTGTTAAATGAGGGGAAGGCTGCGCTCATCTCGCGTCTCAGAATGAATGTCTGATTCGTCACACGATCTCACATGACTTTTTTTTTTTTTTTCTGTTTCAGGCTCGTTTTATAATAAGGCAGATTTCATTTGTACATAAACTTTGAACTCCTAGCTTTAGAGTCCCTTACTTCAAGAGTAAGGGATTTCTTACTTTTTTTTACTTAAAATGCTGAAGTGAAAAAAAAAAAGAAAAAAGAAATGTCACGGGGAAAGAGTCACAAGTCGGTTGATAAATTGGCGACAGGTTTTCTCTGTAGCATCTTAGGAAACGCTAAATAAACACAAATTCACAGAATCCTGACAGAGTGGGATGAAAAGAGAGTCCCACCCTCAACACAATTGGACACGTTTGAGATGAACAAAAGCACAGATTGTGGGCAAGACCTTCTCGTCCAACATCAGCGTCTGACCTCACATATGCACTTCTAGAAGTGCATATGTGAATACCTTGTGCGGATCCTTGAGGTTGCCATATACACACACACACACACATATATATATATATAAGTCAACAATGTGTCATTTCGACAGCATAGGGAAAATTAAGCTCTCAAAAAATAAATCAAAAATTCCTTCCCGTTAATTTTTACCCTCCCTGATCACTTGGACTTCATCTGCCGACCATCCCCAGTGAAAACCACTTTTGTGTCAGAGCGGCGTGAATTTGCTCCGCCATTGACAGCGATAGCTCGGCGTTCGGCAGTGATGAAAGGGAATTGCTATTTGAACGCAGCTGTGGGCACTTTAGCCAACTCGGGGAGCTGGATGCTTCATTTAATGATTTTCCAGACTCCGACAAAAAAAAAAAAAAGAAAAAAAAAAAAAAGTAGTAACTATTTTATGAGGAGCAGTATATTGCCAGGGTGGTGAATCCAAAAGCCTTTTATAGGCAAATCTCCGCTGCACACTCACATCTTCTATGCGGCGCAGCTGCTCAAATGTTTCTGCAAACACTGTATCACATCATTATCACATTATCTGTAAGAGAAGGCTTGTGGTACAAATTTAATGAGGCGGTGTTTACTTTTCCTGCAACCTCTCCAACTTTAATTTATGTACCAATACAGCTGAAACCAGATGTTTACATGCACAATATAAAAAACAACAACAAAAAAAAAAAAACACCTTTTTTTTTTCTCTCCGTCTGGAACGAAATCAATTTTGTTCATTATACATGTGAGGAATACCACGTGTTGCGATATACCTGATCTAGGAGGAGAAAACCCGGCCAGTTCAACGCTCTGGACGCTTCCGAGAGGATAATTCATAACATTGGGAGTTAATCGAAAGCACATGCGCGGATATGTTAACAGAACGTGCTGCTTTCTTGTGTGCAAAATCGATTTTGCTCGACGGCGGGGAAAGAGAACGGCGAACCTCCGAAAGCGCGGCTGGTCCTCGTGAAGAGTTTCCCCAGACGCCTGAAGGCGGAACGTTCGCCCGCTCAAAATCGATTGCAGGCAGGTGAGAGCGTTGGAAACTCCCGGCCGTTGCGCCGTTCGGAGAGCGTTTTGGCGGGAAATGTGCGTAACCAGCTTCGCGGCAAAATGGAAAGCCTGTGTGGATGCGAGGCCGCTCAGACAGGAAGAAGCCATTAATGCATTCTCGCTAAACAAAATGAGGCGCTTTGCTCACCGTCGCCGGCGATTTTTGCGTCGCCGCGGCAACTGTGAAACGCAGGTGTGTGGGGATGTTTTCCTGCAGGAGGGACCGGTGCGGTTCACAAAATAACGTTATTCTCAAGCAGTGAAGCAAGACGGGGCGTCCGTCAACAAGTTAAACAAGTTGCGACGTTGCTCTCGGCTGCAGAGTCAATGAGTCAATGTGTGGAGTCCAGACAGAGGATATTTGTAGGAATCATTCAGTTATAACCACTTCCTGCAGGAGGAGTGGATCAAACCATGATGGGAAGCTTGTGGAAGAAACCCCAAAACATTTGGCAAACGTTGTAGAGGCAATTTTAATAGATGTGAAAGAAATATAAGTTCAGATTTTGCGTCTATTTCTGTTTCATTAGATATTTATTTAGACCTTTTTTCCCCCCCTTTTTCTGTTTCCACAAGATATGAAACAGACATTTAGCAAAGCACAGCTAGTGTGAATATTTTGTAGTAATAGGAAAAAGGAAGAGAAATCAGATTAAAGACTCGCTTTGAGACATTTTATGTTGACATAACTTTTTCAGCTTTAGTTTGAGTGTTTTAAGTTTCTGTGCACCTTTTATGTATGTTTGTTTGCTTGTTTCTGTCATTTAATATCCGAAGTAAAAGCGTATTAAGAAAAGAAAACTGTAATCCTAACTGACCGAAGACGTTAAAGGTTCGATCCGACTTGACATCATGCAGAAATATCTGGTTTCAGCTGCGACTTTACTTGATATACCATCGGTTGCGGTTTGCATTAAAGCCGCTACAAAAGAAAACAAACCAAAAAATAAAAAATAAAAAATTAATCTGAACTGAATTTTTATTTTTTACAAACACCCAGCTGGCAGACAGAGGTGTGACTGGTTCTGGGTTTCATTCTTGATTTTTTTTTTTTTTTTTTTTACATTTTTTATTATTATTATTTCTCTTGGCACCACACAAACGGCAGAGCAGCTGCCAAACGCTCTGCGCTGGCCCTCGCTGTAAATATTAAGAGTTAATTCCCTCTGGATAAAGGCAGCTGTAAACCACGCGAACTGCTCTTAATCACAGCGAAATCCCACTGCCAACGTTCCCACTTTGCTCTCACTCAAACTTTGCGCCGCGCGCTCACAAGACACACAATCAAAGTTCAGACTCAACGGCGTGATCCGTTTGCCAGCCAGGCACCGAGAGGCGTCTGGAGCGCGTTTTAAACACACACATTCACACAACACACGCACGCACGCACACACTCACACACAGCTGTTAGGAGAGCGGTGAATTTCACAATGCGTGATTTAATCGCACCCCCCACAACATCCCTCTCACAGTAGGTCGGACCGAAACGGAGAGAGGAGATGAAAGTCCGACGTGTCAGCGTTTTATCATAGCACGAGTGGCTCAGGGTGCAAAGGTCAACCCCATTCTGTGTGTGTGTGTGTGTGTGTGTGTGTGTTTTGTTTTTTTTTTCCCTTTCCTTTCTTTTCTTTGTTTCCAGCCACACTCACCTTGTCGTACTGACAGAGCTTTCTAAATCAGCCATCTGCCAACACCGCAGAAGCTCTTAACCGGCTAACAGAGCGTCCGGACCAGATGGGAACACAAACCCATTGACATTATTGAACGCGTGCCACGCAGTTATGCCAACGATACAAACTTTAAACTCCCCGCCGTGGGCTTCACTGCGCTATCTGCGGTTTTTAAGTATTTTTATGTTTTCCGACGGAGCAATTTGAGAGGCGAAGCCGACTGTGAATTTGTTGGGGGAGGGGGGCGGAAGAAGAAAGAGAGAGGGGAAAAAAACAAAACAAAACTTGTGCGCTCGAGTAAAAGGCGTTATTGTGGTGTTTCTTTTTATTCTTTTTATGAGGCAGCGCTCTAAGGTGAGGTTATCCTGAGTTGGAGTCATGGAATCTTAAATTGCTACCTCTTTATGATTGCTGAGCACCGCAGATCATTTAGCAGCTTTTGGTTTCCCTCAAACCTGCTTCTTGCACAGTGCCAAAATTATACAGCATCCCTTGGACGTTTTCTTTTATATATATATATATATAGTTTGTCATTTTACAACCACAAGCTTCAGTGTCTTTTATTTGGATTTTATAGCCCGATATAAATTGTTGCTCACTTGTTTGAAGGAGGGTGATTATAAATTTTCCAGGCGCAGAGTGACACTTTTTAGCACAATCAAAAGACCGTGTTGCCTCCAGTTGTTTCGGAATGCCATCGAAAATAAACGCAAAAAAAACCCAAACAAATATAAAAAACTGCACTGAAACTTTACTCTATCTCTTTAAAAAACGTCCCGCTCTTTCCGACATCCGACGTATTGCGGCAGCTGCTAGTCTGATGGAGCTCAAACCTGCGTGGATGAGTCAAATCGACGACCTCGAAGTGACATTACGACATGATTAAAAGTTCAAAACAGTACTGGCGGTTGTAGCATGACAAAATGCTCAGAGGTTTAAAGGGTACCTATTTGTTTTTGGACATAGTAGAAAATGTATATTGATTGGAGGAACGCAGGCTGCAGAATGAAAAGGGGAAGCAAATCTCCTGCTTCTGTACTGTAAACGCTGCATGCCAAAGAACAGTGTGTACATATTGATCACTGCAACATATCCCAATCAGAGGAGAACGTTGTGAGAATGTGCAACTCTTGAGTGACTTGACGTTCGAGTTCATCCACGGGCGTTTAAGTGAAATACATCGACATGAGAATAAACTCGACGCGCTTGTTCGCGCGGATGACGTCTTTGTTTTGATTTCAGATTTTTCTTTTTCCTCTTCACACATCGATCATTTATTTGATTCCACGTTCAGAATTGCACAGAAAAAAGCCAAAGAGGCGGTGAGAACTGCGCGTGCGTGCGTGCGCGTGCGAAGGGTTTGGGCTGTAAATGCTGTGAAATGACAGGCAGGGATTAGAAGGGAGGTGGTGCCATTGAAAAGCACGCTGATCCAGGGAAACGAGCTGACACTTGAACACAGCAGGCTGACATGAGCAGCCAGCCCTGATGCAGCCCTGCAATGGCTGCGCCCACCCTCACGACCACACACACAGGCACACGCACACGCACCTCCTCGGGGGGATCGGTGGAGGGCTGCACTAGTTCATTAGTTGTGACTGTAGCGACAGATGATGCCCTGAACAAGGAGAAGTGGTATATGCTCAACTTATCCGTTATGGTAAAACAAATAAAATAAAGAAAATGTCAGGAGTCACTTTCCAAATTAGACAGAACTTTATTTTATTTTATTTTTTGGACATTGTTGTGAGACCTGGGTTTTGTTTTTTTTTATTTTTTACATTTTAACCTCTGTGGAGCACCGACCAATCAGATCAGATCAGAGCGTTAGCTGCTGCAGCCGGGCAGGGAAATCCGCAGCGCTCATCTGCCCGCCGTCACACACAAAAATCTTTTAGTGTCTGAAAATTGCAATCAACACAAAAATTTAAGCAAGTTCCTTTAAGTTGTTGAATATTGGAATTCAAACTAGATCTTCTGTTACAGAGAAGCTCTGCGTCTGCCAAGACGAGCCAACAGTGCAAACACTGCGGTTAGTGCTCTGTCTGCTGCAGCAGGAAGTCGGTCTGCCACTTGTGTGGAGGTTACCGCTGTCGCCCTTTTACTTTGTTTTGACTTTGGTCGTGTGAAAGAATCAGAGCAAGAGACAGATGGTTTTAGAAACCAAGTCGTATCTCGCGCTTGCAGGTAGGCGAGCGGGATTCTGCAACAGCTCATCCGACAAGAGTGCAGCAGGTACGCCTTTGTAAAGGGAAAATAAATTAACTCAATGAAACATTGTCTCGTTTTATTCATTGAACAAACATTCTTTTTCAAAGTGGGGAAAAAGCATCTAAGTAATAAGATTAAAGCCTGAGGTTTGATTTGGCCTCAAACTTATGATTTCTTAGTTTTCAGCCAATTCTTGCGGGATTTCCTGGAGTCTTTTGAGGCGCTGTCTTGTCGCATTTGTGCTCCGGCTCTCTCTCTGTCTCTCTCTCTTTTTTTTTTTTTTCCCTTTCCCCAATCACCTTCTTATGCATAGAAGATATTAGAATGGAATCAACATGATAATAAGCAGGTCATCTTGTCGCAACAAAGGTTTGACACTTTCAGCTGGATGCTCTTGTCCTCTTCTTCTGCCGTTTTCCTCAGACATGAGCCAGTTTCTCGTGCAAATATTTTAATTCACTTGAAATAAGACAAAACTAACTTGCACGTACATAAGTCGGCAAGTTATAGGAGCTTGTTTTAAGTCAGTTATTTATATTGATGAAAAACTACTAATTCCAGTGGTAGATTATTTCTCTT
This sequence comes from Poeciliopsis turrubarensis, assembly GCA_010277015.1. Taxonomy (NCBI): domain Eukaryota; kingdom Metazoa; phylum Chordata; class Actinopteri; order Cyprinodontiformes; family Poeciliidae; genus Poeciliopsis; species Poeciliopsis turrubarensis. Next base: position 1,902,784 of record VMRN01000034.1, read on the forward strand.
ACAACACATTTTCCCCATATTATAAGTAAAATAATCTGCCCATGTAAAAAAAGTATTTTCTTTTTAAATTAATATTAAAGAATTATTGACTTAAAACATATCTTGATGAAAAGTTACTTAGTTCACTTGAAATAAGACGAAACTAACTTCTAAGACATTTGAAGTTAGACTACAAATACTATAACAAGACTTGGTGTTTTTTGCACTGAACCAATAAAAGATGAATAAATAAAAGCTTTCTTCCTTCCACAACTCCCAGGGAATTGAACCTGAAGATTTCTGCTGTGCGATTGTAATTGCTTTTAAGTTGGAATAGATGTAAATATGTCCTTGTTTGATTCTGACCAGTAAGTGCGTTGTAGCCTGTGTCAGAACACGCAAACATCCTGCTCCTGTTCTGCGAGGTTAAGTGTCTGACTGTACCTTCCTTTAATTCCGGGTATTTAGTTGGCCATGATTACATTTAATTAAATAATACTTTATTAATCCCAGCAGGGAAGTTCTTTGCTCACAGCAGCGTGTAGTACCAATGAGTGCATATGGATGATTTGAGAGAGTGACAAAACTGTTTCGGCTCGGCAGCCTCAGCTTAATGACGCCAGCTGCATTTACGGTGCCGTAAAAGTATTTGCGCTCCTCCCACATTATGTCACGTTACAATATACAAACTTTAATATGTTCCACTGGACTTTTATGGGCCAGGCCAAAAATGAGGCAGCGCACAGTGAGGAAGTGGAAGGAAACCGACCAAAACAGGTTCATGTTCAATTTAGCCCCTTGTTCCTTTTGCTGCGGTGAAGTGTTTGTTGGCGGACCCAGAATGCAGACACGACAAGGGAGCATAATTCACGTTGATTTGTTTTTGAAAACAGAGAACTTTACAAAAATCACAGGGAGCAAGGAGCCAAAGCTAAACCCGACAACCAGGAGAAAACTGACAGCAGGGAATCAACGGGGAGTTGACAAGAGGAACCAGCAAGGAGGAACCGAGAATGAGTTGCATATATATACTGGGAAGGTTGATTACTGAACAAGGAACAGATGGCTGGTTGGGAACAGGTTGCAGGTGTGAGTGGAGAGAGAGAGAGAGAGCGAGAGAGAGAGAGTGTACACAGGGGACTGGGAGATATGAATCTAACACTAAGGCATAACTAGACCTAAGAAACATAATTAAAATGGAGTAGCACGGAATAACTAGAGACAGGAAAGAAACATAACTAGAAACCCTCTTGGAACAACTGAAGACAACATAGCAACTCAACTGTACTACAAAATGATACAATGTGGCTAGAAAACGTATCATCCTGCCCTGTCAAAGCAGCTTCAAAACTAGATATCCTACAAGTATATGCATTACTTTGTGTTGGTTAAACACATAAAAACTCGAAAACAAAATACTTATATTTGTGACTGTGATAAAATTGTTCGGGGTTTTGGCTTGTAAGGTGAAAAACACTGCTGTGATTGGTTGTGGCTTTGTTCAAATGAAAGCGAAGCTCGACTTTTAAAGCAAACAGATTGGGTGTACTTTGCGAGCCTCGTGCATACATGAGTGCTCAGGGAAATTGTTTTGTGTTTTTTATGCTCGAGCATTTACAACTCACTGGACATTTGGGGTTGGGGGGGTGACTCGTTTGTGTTCGGGGTCTCCCAGAACACGCTGACCCCCAGCTGCAAAAAAGCAAAAACATTAAACAAGTGCAGCACGCAGGAAGAGAAGAGCGCTTCCAATGATCCATCAATTCCCTTTGGTTTGGACAGAGGGGGGTGGGGGGGGGATTTATTGACTGGCACAGTAAATTCAAGGCTTACTCACTGTCAACACAACCCAAGAGAGGCAGTGTGCTGGAAAATCTAGTTCTGCGGCGCCAGGTCGCTCCACATAATTCCCCCTGTAAGGGCTGCTGTCTGCGATGAGCCATGCTCCGCGTGGCTGTGCGGCTGCTGGGAGGCCTGTCATTACAGGCTGCGCCCTACGGCCAGGCGGGCGGACCAGATCCAAACAAGATCCACTCCAGCAGCATCAACCGAGTCCCTCTTTGAAACCCCCTCCCCCCGCTCATTGGGATTTGGTTTACATGTCGTAAGCGTGCGGGAATTTTAAACAGGTGTTAAACTCTCGGAAGCAATCGTAAAGCCGTCAGCTAATGAGTTCTGATTATTGGAAGCGATGCGCAAGATTGCCTTTGCGCTCACGTCGGGGCCGGCTTCACACGACGCTGTGTGAGGCTGCCGTTAAGGTTGGCAGTGTTAGTCACAGCACGGCCATTACTGTCATCCCGTGTCAGCGGGATCACAGGCTTACTATTCGACTCAGTCGTGTTCAGTACGTCGAACCAAAAATGTTTCCTATGTAGAGCCTTGAAAGCTGTACTCACACCTTTATTAACATTTTCGGTTCCAAACGACACACGGCTCTGCATTTCATTGGGATGTAATGTGCGTTATTTTGAAGGGGAAGGAAAATGATGCAACATTTTAAAGTGTGTTGCACATTGGTGTTAAGCCTGTAAACCAGAAACCGCTAACACCGACTCAAACGCACACAGAACAGAAGAATAAATGCAGAGATTAAACCCAAACGGGAGTGGATGGGGATTTTTTACAGCAATACTATTGAACTAAATATGGCAAGACCTGTTGAGGAAAAATGAATGAAGGAACTGAGTGGAATCTGGTAAGATCTGAGAAAGTATCATCAGTAACGACTTCATAAATACGGTCACTGTGTCTCGTAGTTGTCGTCAGATCATTCTGCTCTTTCTTTCTTTTGTGCTTTTTGTCTGAGCTTCGGTTTCTCTTAGGCTCGTTCACCAGTGTGGTTGGGCTCATGCCCATCTCCCGCTGCCTGCATTTGGGTTATATTTGCAAACAGAACGTAGCACTGGCAGATTTATCGTTCTTTTCAAAATAGTGTCAATATTTTTTCCTCCCATCATTTTCTTCTTAAAAGTCATCAGTTTTGCAACGGTATCCATAAAAACGAGAGGAAATTAAACACCTGTTGTCAGTTTCTGGCCTGCGGTACTAAAATCAGACCGCATCTAGATCTTTTTGTCTCTCATGCATGCTCTCACTGTAAAGTACCCCCTCACCCCTTTCATGCCCCCCAGCTGATAGATCTGTTATTAATGAGGGCCCTTAGCACTAAACTAAATTTAGTGCATAAACTCCACTTGGTGAGCTCAGGAGAGGGATCAATAAGATTGCAGCGGCCACAGCGAGAGCCTCATTTAGCCGGCTGGAAATGGGGGATGTGGAGCGGCTGACCCTGAGTGCAAATGTTCCCCCTGACTAAATGAGAGCTTTAAAGTGGAGAGCAAGAGGTTCTGACAGTACAAGCCAAAAAATTCACTGGGTTATTGCTCTCCAATTATTACCTTATAGGTAATCTATAGAGGGGACCGCTGACAGGGTGAGTTTTGGTGTAATTAGGTTCAAACGAGCGCAGAGTTATTGCCGGTTCAGCCGCTCGCGCTGCCTGAATCGCATCTGAAACCTTTGTCCGTATAAAACTGAAGGAATTTTTGCCTCCAGGATAATCACAGCTACAGCAGAAATAATTATGTACCTAAGTACAAGGTGCTAGTTGAGCAGAGAGGATTGTCTTTAGCAGGAGTACTTTTAAGATAGACATCTGTTGAGGTAAACATTGAAATTTGAAAGAGAAGTATGTATTTTTATTTATTTATTTATTTATTTTTGTTAGGGAAAATAACCCCTGAAATACCCCAGGCGAGACGGTGGGGGGGGGGAAAGCATGTTTCAGTAAACTAAACACAAACAGTAAGACATCTATGTTACTAGGTAAAGCCTAAATAAACGCTGCTGTGACAGAAGTTGGGACAGTTTTGAGCCAACAGCATCCTGCAGTTTGTTGTTTTACAGAGCTGGCTAGCGAAGAGACGAGGCTCTTTCTGCAGCGACCGCCATTTTGAAGCTACACAACGACAAGCTCTTTGTTCTGGAATCATGTCAAGGTCAGTGAGTCGCGTTTATGACTTTACAATTCACCCTAAAGACTTGAGTTTGTTTACGTAAGACAGTGCTAACTGCTGCGTTTAGCTGCTGAGTTGTTAGCACATGCTAACATTACTATTACAAACATTAAAACTTTGACCAAAGATTTGTTCATGCCACCAATTTAGACCAGAATTACACAATATTTGATGGTATCATATGGAATGTGCAATTTATTACATTTAGGTACATAAACGTTATGTGCTTGATAACGAAACTCGTTCAATTTAACCCAAAAATCAACCTACTAATATTTTTTCATTCAACTTATGGGTTATTCTTTTCCACCAACTATTTGATAGTCTTACCCTTAAACCTATGAAAACACCAACCTGGTATTTTGGGTCAAACCAAGAATGCTAACCTCCACCAGTTAAGGGTTGAGTTAATATTTGACCCACGAGGTCGAGAAAAGACTGAGAGGTAAAGTCAGAGAGGCCAGACGGAGACGGTTCGGACATGTTTGGGAGAGGATATTCGAGATGCAGCTGCCAGGAAAAAGACAACAAGGAAAGCCAAAGAGGAGACATATGGATGCAGTCAGAGGGGACATGGAGGCATTTGGACAGGGGACGCAGAAGACGGAGTTAGGTGGAGGAAGGTGGGGACTCCTAAAAAGAGAGCAGCCAAAAGTCAGAAAACTAACTCAACTAAAAACAGCAAAAAAGGTTGTTTTTCGCCTTAGTTTTTTTTTTTCTTTTTCTAGAGAATATCTATTTTAGCAATGGGTATACGATATTACACTTTTTTCAAACCGAAACAAGTATCTTGCTTTTCTTAAAAAAAATACAATAAAATATGTGTATGTATATATATATATATATATATCCTAGAGCAGGCCTGGGAGTGCCTTGGGATTTCTCAATATGTGTGGAGGAATGCTGCTAGCTGGCGATATCCCTGGATACATAAAGCACAATGAATAGGTCTCTGTTTCTATTCTTGAAAAGTCCATAGCACAATTGATTTCATTCTGCTACTTTCACACTAAGGTTTTGTATCAAGCTCATAAAAGCAAATGCAGCTTTAATAAATGATCATTTTTATGAAGACTTCAGCTCCTCTTTTGTAAGAAGCAACCAACACGTGGCAAAGTTCACGCTACAAGTAAATCCAAAATTGATATGTAGCAGCTGCTGGCCACGGCTCGAGCCGCCATTAATTATGCAGCACAATCTTTATGCATGCGCTGCGCTTTAAATGGTCTCTGACCATCACATCTTGTTCTTCAAAAAGGTTCTCCCTTCATCAGTTTTCTTCACCGCTCTTGCTTATTAAAATAAATGAGAGGAGATGAAAGGCGCCGCGTCTCTGAAGTTTACCTGCGAGAAAGGAGACGACGCGAAATGACGTGGGCGCATTTACGCGCAGTCTGCGAGTGGGCGTACCTTAAAGCAGGCTTAACTTGAAGAGGATGTAAATTGAAGTGTTGCAGGCTTCAGATGGATCGCCTTGTTAATGAACCGAGCCGTGGCTAATTTGAGTCTATATTTGTTGTCCCTGTTTGCCGGGGCTTGGAATGCGCTTGCTCGTCTTTACAAACCGCATGAATTCGTCATGTCACACGTCAAAGACAAGAAAAGCAAAGGTCTCAAGGTTGGTTTTAAAAAGAAAAAAAATGTGCACAGCTATTTTTGCTGGTTGTAAATGTGAAATGAAGATCAAGCAATCTGAAAAGAAAATGTCAAACAACTTAAACTCTCCTGAAGGCCTGGATGATGTGGATGGAAAAACGTATCACAATATGAACTTTTCATGTCAATAAATATTGATAACTATTCATTTTTGATTATAATATCAGAAATATTGCCAAACTGGGAGCGTGTGTTACTTTTCCTGTTTTCTGCACAGTTTTCACTCCATTTTTAAGCTTTTAAATCAAGATTGCAAAACCTGAAACTGCTGCTGTGCAAGTTGAGGTCAGAGTTTGGTAAAAAGATTGAAGACTCCATCATATGTTGATATGCTATATTGTTATTGGAGGTGACGCTAACGGCTTGAACAAATAGATGGAGCTTATAGATGGAGCTTGTCACATTGTTGCCTGTTTTTCAAATGACTATGGCAATAAATTTAGCAGTTTCTTCTGGTTTTAACCCTCCTGCTACTGATCAGGAGGAGTTCGGCAAACGTCATGGTCGAGGGTGTCCCGTCAGACCGTCAGCTCCCAGGACAACACACACAACTCAGATGCACGGTAGAAAATGCATCTGGGGTTATTTCTAGCCTGCTGGACCGCTCACAGCGTAAACATCAGCAGGGTTAATAAAGACTCTGCATTGAAAACGTGTATCGTTCTTACGGCTCTCCCGTTCTTCATCCGCAACTTTGAAATCGGCTTCAGACTTGTCTTACAATTTCTCAAGCTGGCAATCCGGATTTTCTTCCACTGGTTTGACAACAACAGAACAAGATACGGGAGGTAAATTAAAAAATATTTAAAAGTAAAGACTTTTCCAATCCTAAATGAAGTTTGGCATCCCCGGCCGTGAGCAATAACTTGAGAGTTCATGTCGCAACAAGCGAGTCGGTGAGTGGGTGCAGCGGCATCTCTTCACTCACTCACTTCAGACACACTCACGCAAAGTGACTGAAACCCTGTTTTGCCTGCTGCCCACGGGGCTGGCAGTAATTACAACACATCATTCACCTCCGGCCAACACCGGAGCGAGGGGAAAAACACGGCTCACTTTCAGGAAAGTGGGTCTTGGGAGAGGCGAGGGGAAACCTGGGCCGGGCCGGTGAGACGGGCTTCATGAGTGACGGGTTTGCTTGAACAAGAAGGTGGATTTCAGTCGAGGAACGACCGATGGCGACAGCTCCAAAATAAAAGGATTCATTTACCCAACGCAACACGAGCAGCGATAGTGACTGAAATATCAAAGCTGGCAGTGTGCCGGGTAGGCTGAGAAGTAGCTGCTGTTGCTGTTTGATCCATCACACAGGTGCTTGTTTTCTTACTAAAAGCTTTGCAGAAGCCTCTGGGTGCCAGGGAGAAGTGAAGCGAGGTGGAGAATCCTTCTAGTCTCTCTTTCTCTCTCGCGCTCTCTCCTTCTCTCTTTCTGTCAGTTCGCCTCCCTCCCCTGCATGTCAGCCTCTCTCATCTTGCACAAATTTGCGAGAGCTCCTTTAGGCGCAGCGGGGACGCGAGAAAGCGTGGCGTTCGGCGGGACGGCGCACGCGCCCGAAAACGTTCACTCCACAAATGTACACACGCCGACGTGTTTTCTGCTTACGCTCGGATTAAAGGTAGATCTTTGTCTCGCCTGATTTTTGTATTTTCACAAGCGCACAGACGCTTCTCTTTTAGCTGGGACGTGGGGAGGGGAGGGAGGGAACAAGGGTGTTTGGGGGGGGGGGGCAAAAAAAGCAGCAAGAAGAAAGTGGAGAAAATTGACTTCTCTGTTATCTCTGCGGCTGCTCTGTTGCTCGGAGCTGAAGTGCATCTCAGGAGAGAGATCAGTGAGCGGAGCCTGCAGCTGAACAGCCCCAGAACTGTCAGCCCGGTTGCCACCTGGAAACCCACCAAATGGAGGCATCACCAGAAACAGTCATGCCCTCAATCTGTTGGACTGTACTTGTTGACTTACTTTGAGGGAGCCTGTGCTGTGCTGCAGAGAAAACTGTCTACGCAGTTTTTTTATTTTTCTTTTGTTGTCGTTTTTTTTGTTTTGTTAAGCACCTTTCTAGGAAAAACACACTCGGCGAAAAGCTTACTCAGCTTTTCGCCGAGTGTTCCGGTTCACTTGCCTTTGAGCACAGACGCTAAAACTGTGCCTATTTGTATTCCCTCCGTATTTATATGTTACGACCGCAAACTTTGCTGTGTCTAACTGGAGGAATCCGTGGGACAGACTTACACAAAGTAGCATAGCATAATCGTGATTACGGAAGGGAAATTACAAAATGCTTACAAGTTGAAAATCTGAATAGTAGAGTGCATTTGTACTCAAATCGACCGGAGTCAACATGTTGTAGAGCCGCCTTTCTGTGGAATGACGGCTGAAACTTTGTTGGGGTCTGACTCTGGCAGCTTTAAACATCTTCAAATTGAAATCGTTGCCCGTTCTCTTGTAGCCAGCATGCAGCTCAGCCAGACGGGAGCAAAAGCATCAGGTTTTTCCACAGATTAGATTCAGATCTAGATTTTGACTGGGTCCATCTTAACACGTCGATGTTGTTTGAAGGAACCGATTCCGTCGCAGGTCACACGTTGTCAACCTCGCAGCACGAGTCGCATTTTAGCATTTTCAGGAAAATTAAGAAAAAGCATGAATAAAATATGGGGGAGGGGAATCCAGATTGCCGATACCTCAATTTGGCAGTTATGCTATGAGGCTAACGATGTAGCATTTAGCGTGAAGGTCAAAAGGTTCCATTTTGATCCCATCCAATGGGTCAAATGAAAGTTTGATCCATTTGATTGATCCATTGGACCAAACGGATCTATATAGCTGGCATCAAATGTGACGACATTTCTATCCTCATCCAAGATGGCTGCCACAAAAGACTCACCCACACGGTAATATTTCAACCATACACACACACACACACACACACAAAAGGTTCATTTACACATTCTAGAACAAAGGGTTAGAGGAAAAAACCCATTGCTTCTTAACATTATGTCGCATAAAATCCCAATAAAACACAGAAGTTTGTTTTAATGTGATAAAACGTGAAAAAGCTGCAGCAGAATGAACAATTTTGCAAGTCACTGTGTGTAAAAATGCTGCTTGTTTTCCTTTTTGTTTTTATTGGATACTGCAAATATGTGTGCACCCCGCGCACACACTCCACAGACATAAATCCCTTGAGCAAAATGCAGTCTTGCAAGGGTTTTGGACATACAGAATGAGCTCTAGGGGAAAACCCTCGCTGCAGAGAGTAACTTGGTTTGATATCTCCCTCGCCTTAGCAATTCCTCCCACCAGAGACGGTCGCTGAAATGATCTGCTGAGAAAGAGCAACGGAGAAAAAGCTACACGTGTTGGTCGAGCAGCATAAAACACACAGTAACATTCAGAGTAAGGACGTGGTGGGGTGAAACCTGGCTGATCTCGTCCCGGCGCAATCCACCGCTTGGATGTGGATAGACTTTCTGATTGACACCGGCACCCGTCATACCTTTCTGCTTCAAATTCGACTTGAAGCTCGCTGACACTTCACAGGGTTGCCCACCGGTCAGTCAATGCATATTTAACAAGCTGTCTGCAGCAACTCCTCATTGAGGCCAGATGGATTTGGCGCGCCGTAGCCGACGAGTCAAATGGGCAGGGCGAAACGGGCGAGAGCGTTTCATCGTGCCCGTCCCAGCGCCGGGCATTAGCGACTTCCACGCTGCTCCGTCGCCGCAAACCGAGCACTCTTCGCAAATGAGATTCAATCATCTGAGTAGAAGTGGCCTTTTACTCTTAAATGAAAGTAGGACAAAATCTGCTTATCTTCCGCAGTCTGGATCCTCTGCGTTTCACAGAGGATTAAGTGCTGGCCTTGAACTAATGATTTTAATGGGCGCGCACATTGTGTTGCAGAAGAAAATCCCTCAGTGTTATGCCATCCAGCAAGAGGATAAACACTTTTTTCTTTTTTTTTTTTTTTTTTCCATATTTGCCCGAATGCAGCTGTATCAATTTACAAAAGCAAGCCGCTTAGCGTAAACCGGCTGGTGGAAGCGGTCCCCCTCCATCTGTAACGATGAAAATCTACCATCGCGCACAACCAGAGATATTACATTTCGGACTTAAATAATTCATCGGCAGCTTGCTGAATAACTTATGATCCGAGTCATAAATTATATTTAACCAAGTCATTACAAGGGATGAACTCGAAAGTCGACTGCAGCGTTTTTGTGAATAAAAGTAATGTGCCAGCCAGGCCTCATGTCTTCATTTATGAACCAAATTACCCATATTTTCACTCACAAAAGCCTCGCGCCTTATGCAAATCGTGCCGAGGTGCTCCTTCGTGATGGTTTTTATGCTACACGCACCCCTTCCTCCTCTCACGCTCAGCGGCGAGGAGGATGTGTGCAGATGCAGAACCTGAATGTGCGTTCGCTCCGGCCTCGTTTGCGATCCCGTGTAAATGCGACCAAATCCTAGGGCATTAAATTATGCATGAAAACAAATCCGACTTGTGTAAATTTGCAAGCTCTGAAAAATTCTTTCTGCATTCCGTCAAGAAGCAGATTCACGTGGCACCCGCTTGCATGTTGTACATTGTCAGTAGTTAAGTGAAACACACAGGGGAGGCTGCTGATGAGCACACAGTGTCTGTCCTCACAACCAATCAGAGCTAGGAGGAGAGAGTTAGCGCTGCCAATCACCGTTCTTTGACAGCGCTAGGTTCATTTAGTTTTCTGAAACTTGAGTACTGCAGCTTTAAGGAGAAATTCAATCTGTTGATTATTTTTTGTTTTAATTCCAGGTAAGAGGGAATAAGCGGTTTCAAACCAGAAGTCACGAGTTCCAATTGCAACAATGTAAAATCTCAATTAAACTAAACGACACGGACGATTCACGTTTTTCAGTTTTCTGCATCTCCAGAACCAAACACGGAGAAGCAGCATTCAGCTTCTACGCACCACAAATCTGGGACAAACGTCCGGAAAACTGAAAAACAGCCAAAAAATACGGAGCTCCTTTAAATCTAAACTAAAAACCCACCTGATTAGAGTTGCATCATAAATTAAACAAAATGTAACATTCTGACAAAATGTAATTTCAAGTATTGACTGTAAGTCATACAAAGTTCTATGACTTTCTTTTAAGATGTAAAGCACTATGAACTGCCTTGTTGCTGAATATGCTATGCAAATAAACTTTATCGATTAATCGATTGGTTGATTGACAACATGATTTAAAAAAAAAAAAAAAAAAAAAAAACCTAAACACGAACAAAACCACGTCCAAGAGGCGGTATCAGGAGCCTTTCCGCAAAGAAGAAGAAGCAGCAGCGTAAAAATCGTCTCCGTCTCTTATTGTCGCACGCGTCAACAACTCTAATTGTCCTAACATGCGAACCAGTGCTGGGTCTATAAGTGTGTTTTATCTCAGGGGGCTGCTGTTTGCTAATCAAGAGCTTTGTAGAGGCCAGGGGACCGGAGCGTAATACGGCCCGTCTCTCCCGCTGAACACACACTCATTTTACAGCCTTTTAACTTTCAATCTGTTAGTCACCGATTTGCTATTCTTCCCTCTCATTTGTTATTCTGGAAGCCTCTCGGCTGCCGTTAGGGTGCATGAGCCGTATCTACACTTGAGATAATGCATATCAGCGCAGCTCAGAGGACAGGAAACCATAGCTTTTGTCATCCTTTTGTGCTCCTTTTACTCTTTTCTTTAGTTTTTTTCAGTTGTTGGGACAGTAGTTATATAGGGTTTGAAGATTAATGAAATGCAGTCTATGACAGTTTTTATTGAGTCTCCGCAAGCGACAGGTCAGTGCTGATCTGTTTTGACTTCAGACTGCATTAACAGCAGCACTGCTTCTGTGCTACTGCTAGCTTTAAGTGAGAGACTATCCTCCTTAACCGGACAGAAGGTTTTTCTTTAAACATTTTTACACCAGTGTACTATTCGATCGTTCTGTTTTAGGGTGTGTGTTTAATAATCGGTTGTTCCATCCTCTGCTTTTAATCAAGAAGCTTTGAGATGTTTTGTTTTCATCCCTGCTCACCTTCCCAGAACAGGCTCTGTCTGTTTTCTCGTTTCACTTGATGCTGTGTCTGATTATTATTATTATTATTATTTTTTACATGAGTTTCAATTTGAAGAACAGCACTTTGTGTCATCGGAAGATGAAATGTCACAATTTATCACGGCGCGCGCCACGAACTGGGTCTTTATCTCGCGCACTTCAGACCACGGAGAAGGATGTGGGTTCGTCTCGGCGGCTCCCTCATTACAGTGAAGACTGTCTGCCTGCCGTCATTCTGTTTATGCTGCCTCCTTTGTTTACTTTCTTTGTCTGTTAACATTGTGCTCATTACACCATGTTGAAAACAAGCAAAGAGGAGAATCTCTCTTTCTCTCTCTCTTTTTTTTTCCCCATCGTTTTTGGTTTCTTTTCTGTCATTCGTTCGCTTATTCACACGTCCTTCAAAATGAGGTCCCAGGTGAAGGAAGCCCTCCCAGGCGGCGTCTCTTCGTTTTGTGGCAGTCAGCTGAGTGCCACTGAGGAGACGTCACCATATTGCTAATGTGGCGTCGCGTGACCTGGCTTTCCATGTTGAGAAATGGGCCACTTGCGAACGGTTACTGGCTGCAGTAGCCCACTGCCACGTCTCCGAGGATCTTCAAACATACTGTAGGTAAAGAGAGAGAACACTTTATGTGTGTTGAGGTGGGATGTGGCTGTTTGGTGTATTAGCACCATTACAGATGAAGGAATAAATGCCCTCCAAAAAACTAAGAAATTTAGAGATTGATCTCAGAAATATTCTCGGGGGGGGGAGGAAGTTTCAGAGTTCCATAAATCAAATATTCTCGACTTTTGAGACTCGGGAATTTAGGAATTTGAAAAGTCAAAACATTTTATCGAAAAGAACGAAAACGTTGTGACTTTGACCTAAGACATTTTCTTAAAAAAAAAAAAAAAAAAAACTTAAAAATTAAAACTTAAGGAAATCTCAACAGCTTTTGACTTTTGAGACTTCAAAGTTTGAAAAGTGAAAGATTTTCTACAAAAAATAAAAAAGTTAGAATTTTGAGATTAATCTCAGAAATCTTATGGAAAATACAAGAACATTTTTGAAAATTTGCAATAAAAAATATTTGCAGTAGTTTATAAATTCCTGAAATTTTCTATAAAAAAAATTAAAAATTTTTGAGCTGCAATAGTCAATTTTTTTTTCTTTACTTTTGAACATTTCTTTCTATGAAAAGTAACAAGAATAGCAAGAACACAACATTTTCTAGAAAAAAACTTTGACATTTCTGAGTTCCAAAAGTAAAAAAACTCTTCCATTTTTGAAACTCAGTTCATTTTTTTCTACAAGATTTTTGAGATTAATTTCAATTTTTCAGCTTGCTTACCCCTCCTTACGTTTTTTACTCCGTCGTAGTTTGGGGGCTTGGTACAAAGCGACCGCTGCAGCGGCTGTGGTTTGGCTGCTCTGGTGCTAATTGCAGTGTGACTGTTGTGAATACTTGTCTGTCTCTCGCAGAGGAGACAGAAAAGACACGCTGCATGTCGAGAGGAATCACCTTTCACCCCGCAGTCTTTGCTTCTGCTCACATAGTTTAAGAAGTTTTGCGCTTTGTGCGCTGGTGTCAGAGAAGCTGTGATCGTCACCGTGTCGGAGCTGCAGCGTGACGCCGCTGCTCCAAAGGTCACAAACCATCTAATTAATGGCACACATTGTCATGTAAATTATGCAAATTAATTTAATCACTTTGAAAATTAATTTTATACACAAGTCAGCTTATTTCGCCGAAAGAAATGCGTTGACCTTTGGGGACGCAGCGTAAGCCCTTTAAAATTAACTTAGCTTTGCTTAATGAAAGCTCATATTTAATTACACTGTAGGGCTTCAAAGACAACGTTCACTGAAAATATTACGATTTAATAAGTCGGACTGGTGTAACAATTTGTCCCCTTGTTATGTAGGTAGATTTTATTTAGTATTTATGAGTAGAAATTCTAGTAGAAATCACATATGCTCTAAGTTTTTGTTGTTTCGGGTTAGCAGCCTGGTCTCAGTGTTTCAGAAAATGCTCATCTGGGATTTTCATGCACCAGTTTCTCTCTGGTTAACAGAAAACAAACAAAAAAACCCCAAACAAACATAGATGCCCACTGGATGAAAAATATCCAGTGAGCAGCAGTTCTATCCCTGTAAAATAACCTTTTTGCAGTGTGGGCGTTAAGACAAGAGTGAACAGACCGGTAGCTCAAATAAATAATGAGTTTAACCGAGGCATGCAGAACGCCGTCACTGAAAAACACAGCAAGTTGGGTCTTGTGGCAGATGGGCAACAGCAGAGAACATGAAACAGCTGAGAGGTATCTCCTCACGACATGTGGGGCTTAATATCACGTTGAAACACTCACGGTCTAAGAGAATGGTGCTGCTGACCGTGTCCTGCCCTCTGACCTCAGTTGACTCGTACTCTGAAAGCTACGTCCAGCAGAATGATATCCCATGTCCCAAACCCTCAGGGGAATGTTTCTGACTCCTTGTTAAACCTTACATTACCAAATAATATAAGTATAGTATGTACAGATTTAAAACGTACAAACAATTCAAAGCCTCCGTTTTTCAGCAAGAAGCTTCCCCTTACGCTTACGATGAAGCGTTTTAATGATCACGGGGCACAATGGCAACCTTTTAATTCCAGCCTATCAACCTTGTCGGTCTTTTCCTTCGCAATGACCGCCTCAGCGACTTGCTAGCATGTCTGACTTTAGCGTTAGTGTCACTGCTAAACACAGCAGAGCTTAAAAACTAACTTAAATTCTTGCTGCAACACCGAAATTTTGATCAACCATAATAGCTCATGACACGCTTCGACTGTTACCCAGCTAATAATATTATTCCACAATGCAATAAAATACGACTAATACGCCCCATAATTGCATTTCTGGTGTCCATTTTGATAGTGTAGGATGATTTAAATGATGTCGTTTTAGTTGAATAATGGCCTTCGTACACATGGTTCAAAAACAAACACAGCTTCATGAACAGCTAAACTGGACCACCACTGATGTTTTGCCTCTTCCAAGGTCAAAGCGTTTAAGTTCTCCAATGCAACAATGATATCTAAAGACGTAATCCTATTGCTCTGGCTTTCTTAAATCAAGACTGCGTCTATCATCAAAGTAGGCAGGGCCACATTGCTGCGATAGTCACCCGTGTTTGCATGTGACCTTCAACCATTTGGATTATTTATGCCTTTGTACAAGTGTGTGGCTGCGTGTGTGTGTCATCCCCCCCCACCCTAAAGCGGCAGAGTGCTGAGAAATCTTACCCCTGTTAACACCAATGAACACGTGCACACCGTACAGAACTGGGGGACATAAGCACGAACGAAAAAAACTGAAGCTTTTACAATTTGTTTGTCGTTTACTGCAGCATATGAAAGAGAAAATGCACCAACTCAAACCACTTTATTTCCCACAAAATAAAGTGGTTTAAAAATTTAAAAGCTATTTGTTGAACGTAAACTGGCATACCTCTCTGTGAAAAATTCAACCACTTTTAGCAGCCAATTCCCTTCAAAATTCCCTTTTGTAGGGTTAAAAAAAAAAAAAAAAAAAAAAAAAAAGAGCCAATCTAAAGAGAAATGTCAATAATCAATCCAAACACACAATGAACGCCTTCCAGCTATTACCATTAGCTCAGATCAGTGGAGCACTTGAGAGCATACCACATGCACACGATGTTACAGTGATAGTACAACTTGGCCATGAGGGAATTTCAGAACTGAACAAGCGATGACTTCCTGACTGTTCCTCCAGGGAGACGTGGTTCGCTGCACACGCTCTTAAAGATATGAGATGATAATACCATCCAGGGGAAGCGCCACAAGACGTGTGAGCTCATCTCAGCGATGAAGTCAGAAGACATCCTTATTTTATCTTTACACCCACCGATGGGAATCGAAGCGCCGATGGAGTGAAATATTGATCGGCTTTCCTTTCAGGGAGGCCTTTTTTTTCCTTCTTTTTTATTTTACGCCGTCACAGGCGATACGGAGAGGCAGAGAGCTGTGTTGCCCTAACATCAGAGAGGGCATTCCACATCAAGGATCGATAAAAAAAAAATCATAATGGCATTTTTTTTTTTTTTTTTTTTTTTTGTTCAAAATGCTGAGCAACGCCTGGAACTGAAACAAGAATGCAGCGGCGAGGGGGTGAGGAGTGGGGATTCTTGGCTCCGGGATCTCTGGGAGCAGGAAACACATTAAAAGATTGTTTTTAATGTTGGCATTTAACATGACATTTATCCACATCACTCTCTTAACTCAATTTATTTCACGAAAATGGCTGGTCGCATTACTAATTCCACCCTGAATGATGACTGTAATAAAAGCTACAGTGCCTTTTCAAGTGTTGCCAATAAATTCAACTCTCTCGCCCACACGGCTCAGGGGCCAGCAGGGGCCAGTCTTTCTGTTTGATTAAACCTTGCTCCTCGGCGGCATAAAATATCCAAAAGCGCTCGAATTTACAACCTGCCCCCTTAAATTATTGGCATCTGAATGCCTCCGTCGACAGCTTCTTGTGCGGCGTTCGCTCGTTCCCCGGTTTATTCGAGGCAGTGGCATCCTTCGACTTGCGATGATGGACTACACGACCAGATAGAAGTTTAAATGAAGTCATGTCAATTTGGGGCTTTTAGTGTTCTTAATTCAACGTTTGTTGAAATCACTGCCAAGGTGAAATGCCTAATTTTGTCCCCGTTTCAACAATTCAAACCCGCCTTGCTTTTTCATTCCACCCAATTAACGAAATGACACTGAACCCCTGACGGCAACATTGACCCCTAGTATGATTACACCACCTCCATGCTCAATAGTTTCTGTGGTATTGTTAGGTTTAAGTCCCTCATTGACTATATTAACCCTTCTTCCTCTCATTGTTGCCAAATAAATGAAATGTCATCCCATCTAGCCACTAAATTTATCCAGAAGATATTTGGCGTGTACAAGTGGACAGCTGTACATTTCAGAAATCCTTTAAAATAGCTGCACTTCTATTGACTATGTGTTGGGTTTCTCTCAGAGCATTATAAGCCTGGTGGGCCACCAGGCTTTACTTGTCTTTAGCATTGTTTATTTATTTTAGTTTTTTCTTTTTTTTTTGTACTTATTGGCTTTTTTAAAAAATATTTTATAGTTGGTGTTTAGGTATTAATCTTCCAGTCTTCCAAAGCATGTCCAACAAGGGATATTTTCAAATTTCCTGTCAACATTAAATATTTTCTAACTCGAAAACATGGCGCCCGGCTGGATGAACGACTGCGCTAGCGTCCTGAGCACAGGGCTTAATGAGTTTTCTGGGGGAAACCCTGATGTGGTAGCACAAATTGGAATTAGGAAAATACATTTTTGTAATGTAAACACACCAAATTTAAAAAATATATATATATTTATTTACTTTTTTGCTATGATGAGGCGTTTTTTTTTGGCTGCATTGAAATGAGCGTTTTTCGCAAAATATGCATTGGAAACAATTTTTCCGCATCGCACGAGTCGTTTGGAAGAAGACGACGACAGGATGTGGTAGGAAGCATGTTTTTTTTAGATGAATTATCATGTGAACGACAAACTTATTCACATGTGACTTTAAGCGCGCTTCGTGTTTAATGGAATCGCAGCAATTTCGAAATTGCGTTTTTTTCAACATCAGTAGAATATCGACAAAGTTTTAGGCACAGTGGTGAAGGAAATGCAGAGAGTGTTAATTTCTGAGTGGCACTTCCCACTTGATGAACATCTTCTCTATCTTGGCTGATGTAAACATTCTCCACTGTGGATAACGAAGCACCTTGAGTCTAAGTGATTTTTGAGGTGCTTTTGAATATCATGCGCCACTTTAATTTATCTAAGAGAGGCCGTTTTAAAAGAGGCCACAGAAATAACACAGATCCACACACAATAGGAGAGATGAAGATGAATAGGAAGAATGAGCAGGTTCATTTTGCACGTGGATCCGACCCCCTGCGGTCCCATCTTTGGCCGTGGAGTGTTCCCGAGAGTAAAGCTCGCTGACTGAGGGCCCCGGGCTGATTTCTTGTTGAGTCCGCCTGTAAATTGCCACCAAACCGATGAATTATTCTGTGATGTGTCACAGAGGAAGCCAAAAGCCCCATCGGCGAGCAACCACATACTTATGTTTTCCCTCACAGACAGCCTGCCCCAGGAAGCAAATTGAGATGTTTCAGTCAGGAGTCCAATGAGTGCATATTTAAAACAACCAGCCGAGTGCTTGAGACTATTGAGATTCACGCCTTTTTGCAGTTCGACGGCTATTTTTTGGCAAGCTATTTTAAGCAGCGTTTGAAAGGGTATACTTATGAGCAATCTCCCCTCATTTGAAGATCAGATGTATTACTACATGTTGCTAACATGTAGTTATCACCCGAACCTGAAATACCGAGTTCTTCCACGAATGTGACGAATAACCAACAATCTGCGAATGCAGCTGGAAAAGCTGTCCAAAATGTTTAGGTTCATAGTTGTGGAAGGTTTTCATCGTTGTTCCAGGAGAGTATCTGTGAAGTCATGCACTGATGTTGGCCGTGACAGCCCGACTTGCAGAATGGAGTTTTATCAGATGGCGGTCAGGGCTCTGTTTAACTTCCACCTCACCCAGCTTGCTCGTCCGTGCGTTGATGGACCTTATTTTGTCCACTGGTGCACAGTCATGCATCCCCAAGCTATCATCACACAGTAGGAGGATAGCCAGAGAGGACAGTATAATCACTCACATATCCACTGCAGTAGACTCCAGCGGTGTCAATAATGTCGAACACAACGAGAACAAACGTGAGAGTCAAACGCTAGCGGTGCAGTGATCTTTGGCGCAGCGCCGCCACGGACGAGGTGGTAAACAGGTTTTCAAAAGAGTTTGGATTGTTGGACAGCGTGAAAGCAAACCGCACCAGGCTGGAAATGTAACAAATGTCACAGTTTTGGTCCCCAGTCGAACCGAGTCCACTGGACCACCAGGTGTGAAAACACCCCAAAAACCCATTTATTCTGTGTACTTACTTCCTCAGATCAGAATCTCATTGGTGAACACTTATAACCCACCATTAAAAGTTCCAAAGTTGTTAATATAATCTGCACTCAAGACCTCTAATTTTTCTTGTTTATTCTTTTTGGGCTCTAGTCTAGGTGTCTGACCATATTTGAAGTGGCTATTGTCAGAGGATAAATGCCTTTCGGTTTTCACCACATGTGGTCCGCGTTAAGACTGCGGCTGTCTTTCTTAAAATATCTTTTAAACAGGGTATTTATCCAACACAAAATGTTTGTGAGACTCTTTCGGCTTATTCTGAGATCTTCATAGTGCGGGCAGCGATAAGTGGCAATCCTGAAATACTCGCAGCTAATGTGGTGGTTCAGGGAAATTGCGAAGCAAAACTACTTTTATGCAAATTGATTGTGCTGTCGGGTAGATAGAGTACAGTGTGATGTACTGTGGGTGATTATACCAAGGACTACATTGAGCAAGTGGGGATAATGAGATTGTTTTTTTTTTTTTTTTTTAATTCACATCTGATTATGCTGTGTATCTGAGTATAAACAAACATAGAGATGTTAGATTTCGTATTTCCTTTTCGGTTTAGAGTACGAACCTCCATCTTTCTCCCTCGGTCGCTGTGGAGAACAGCAACTGGTTTAGGTGAGCAACTTGTCAATATTCAAACCGGCGAACGGTCTTGTTTTCCTGTCGTTTTTTTCCCCCCACTGTGAATCAACCCCTCTCTGTGTGAGCAGCTTTGCGAGAACTAATTCAGTAAGGAGCTTAAAAAAAAAATCGGGAGGACCAGGTATGGAGAGAGGGCTGCGAGGGAGAGGGAAGAGATTACCTCTGTTTCTTCCATGCTACTATTTGCCGTGAGTCTAATCCACAGCTATAGGCTCTGAGCTCCCACATCGGAGTCACTCAAACACTGGTTTCTTTGAAACGCTTAGAAGCGCCTGTGCTCGGAGGTATGGGGGGAGGGAGGCTGTCACGCTTTTATGATGTATAAGTGGCAGAATTGTCTCTCTTTTCTCCTTTTTGGGTTTGCATCCACGGCCACGATAAGGATTCGTTCAATCCGAGGTCAGGGCCGAAGACTGGCTTAGGGTTATTTTTTTCGCTGAGATAGTGTTTCTGACGGTGTGTATTTTGTGCAGGCCTGGGATTGAGAAATGAAGAATCTGAGGGAAAGTAATGATAATAAAAATAAAAAATAAAAAAATTCTCTTCACACATACGCACCATATCCTTTGTAAATGCTTGGCTCCCGAGAAATCAATACCTCGAGATTTCACAGTGGAGCACCAGGCCGCTGCTCAAATCCCTGCTCTGCAGTAAAGAAAATACATTCTGCTGGTGCTGGAAACATTTGTGCAAACATCCTTTTAGTGTATGAGGACATTTTCTGGAAACAGTCCCTTGAATCGTTTTTTTTTTTTTTTTTTTTTTTTTCATACGGTAACATCTTTGGCATTTTGGCCAAGGCAAACGAGATTCTTCTTTGCAGTCAGGGTGATAAAAATACCAGAGTGCTGGAGGTGTTTACATCTTCCTCTTCGACTTGAACACTGCTCCAATGATGACATTTTAAGTGTATGTTACCGAGTCACCAAAATATACATAACTTTGAATATGTAAGACATATTTGTTGATTAAAACAGAGAAAAGAAAACCTTACACTCTCTAAGTCCATAGTTAATACATTGTGCATTGCGAAGGTATTCGAATTTTTTCTTCCATTTTTTTGTCATTGTGCAACCACAAACCTCAGCAGGTGTGTGTGCAAGAAAAAAATAATACCCCATTGTTGTCAGTCATTTATTGAGTTTGTAATAATTGAAATGAAAACAAAATGCTATTCAAATAATTAAACCAGGAGGACAATCTCTGGAGGAGCTGGAGAGATATAGAGCTCAGGTAGGAGAACCTGTTGAGAGAGCAACTACACTTTTTGTGCGAGCTCTCCCATTGCTGCCGCTTTGGAAGAATGTCAAACAGAAAAATATTACTGGAAGAGAGAAAAAGGGAAAAAGGAGGCTGATCACTTGCAAAAGGTTATTCTTCAGAGTTGACCACCGTCTTGTTTGTACATTTTGCATAAAAGGCATTTACGTTTGTGATTCTGACAAGATGTTGTGCTGCAGCAACAACAACTGAGAGTCATGTCTCTAAATGTAGGAGAGGCATGCCTAAATGTATTTTTCTCACTAATACACCTCAAGGCCTTTATGAATGAACCGACATATCCTTGGGGACAGCAATTTAATCCGTAGCACAGTGTGCTTTAATGACTCTGATTTTGTAGGTTTTGTTTACATCCCTTGTGTGTTTTCCATTAAAAGCAGAGAGGCAATCCCAGCGGGGGACACTTTCACCGGAGATTACGAGTGATTGTTTCTGTTGCAGAATGCAGAGCGCGTTCGCTGAAACGGTGTGAACGACCTGGAAGAGGTGCAGCAAGTTTAAACAGTGCAAAGAAGCCCATCAGTGAAGTTGCTTTCTTTAGATCCAGAGTTTTATGAATGACTTCCAGCTGAGGAGAGCATCGTGCAAATCATAATCAGATATTTACAAAACGGGATTTTTATTTAAACAATTTTTTTCTTACTTATGAGTGAAAATTAGATGTCTACACTCAATCCAAGAACAAAAAAATAAATAAATAAAATATCCCGTAACAATGTGGCAAATCGATCCAAAGTCATTAGAGTTGGCACTTTGAACTCATACAGGAAATTCAGAGAAACTTTAATCTGTTGCTGTCATTCCTAAACGTTTCCATCAGACCTGTGACTATGTCACATACAGAGAATGAAAAGCGTTGCAGAAGTAGCCATGGCAGCGTGGGTGGAGACATGACGCAGCAGAGAACTGAAACCCAAGGTGACACAGTGCAGTGATTGCATAATGTCGTTATCCTAACTCCTGATCCAAAGGATATACCTTAACCTGGCAGCGGCACAGGATTCCCCAGAAGTCACTGGGGAGGTTTCCCGCGCTGCAGATCGAGAAGCACATGAATCTAAAAAGCCTAATTCAAGGGTCGGCCTGACAACGCATATGTTTCAATTATTTACAGCGCGCTCATGAAATGTTGACCTTTACAGGCCAGTAAAATGCGGCTGAGCACACTTTGTGTTGGCGACTTTAGCAGAGCAGCAGACGGAGCTTTCACAGTCTGATGATGGATGCGTCTGAGCGCGTGTGGGTGTGTGTGTGTGTGCGTGTGTATGTGTGATTCTATTTTCTACAAGTGATAACCTGTCGTAGGGAAGCACATGACTTAGCTGGTTGAGTCTCCAGTGGGGAGTGGGGATGGAGGGGGCGGGGGCGTGAGGGTCTCTCAGAGCTCCATCCACAGAGCATGATGCTGCCGCCAAAAGAAAACCCCACATCTGCATGTGTTTTGATACGTAACATTTTTAAACCACATTAAAGACACTATAGCTTAACTTTGTAATCTTGAATTGTGAAAGAAAATCTTTTCATTTCTCAAACCAATCCATGTTTTTACGTTCAGGACAGTTTGAAAGCAGTCGCTTCGATTCAATCGTCGTTTAGATACTTTGACTACATGAACTGGAAGAATAATAACTACAGTCTACTAATCGATTTGATCCAAACGTACAAATGTTGTTTTTTTTTAAGTGAGATGTGCCGTAGAGCTCACTAGTCTGACCGTCCTCCCTCGTCTTTTCGCAAATGCGAATGACCGCAGCACAAGACCGCGCTGTTGTGAACCTGGTGACCCTCTGGAGGGGAGAAAGGTTTAGGTCAAACCCTTGTGCATCAATGGACTAACGTGCTGATGTCAACAGCCCTGGGTTTTGATGAAGGACATAACATTTAGCCGGGGGTGGGAAGGATTTGTTTATGTATTCATGTCATATTGTTTAGTCCTTCGCATAAAGTGAGTTTTTATTGCCCAGATATTGCAGCTACTCCAGTAAAAGTTGATGATCCACCCCCAAGATCCCAAGCAGCCCCCATGTGACAACCCAATTGTGTATTTCTAGAAACGCCCCTGGATGCTTTGGCACCCAGACATACAAAAAACATCCAAACCGTGTCAAACAACGATTTCCCCCCCACCCCCTTTCTTTCTTTCTTTTTCTTTTTCTTTTTTTTTTTTTTTTTTTTTTTTACTCGAGCTTCCTTCCTTTGGTAAATTGTAGGCCAGGGGTGGCGGAAATACGTCAGTTATGTGGGTTCTCTGAAGCTCGAGTGTGTCTCTTAATTTCGGATGAAGGGAACGAGCGGGGAGGAGAGAGGAGATTTTAATCACTCCTGTCGCTTTAAGGACACATATCAAAGCCTTATTATGCGAATTGAAAATACCACGAGCCAGTGAGCCAACCGAGCAGCCAGGGGGACGGACTGGAGTGGATTTATAGGGGAAACTCAACATTATCTGAGCTGGAAGAGACCGCTTCATCGCCTTGTGGAGTTTGATTTCACACTGGATGGTTGGTTTATTCGGACGGCTCGGGTCATTTTTTTTTCCTCCTTCTTCTTCTTCTTCTTCTCCTTCTTCTTCTCCTTCTTCTTCTTCCCTCCTTGGTGGAAATATTGCGCAGAAGTACAGCTCTCTCAGACTTGGGATTCTTTACCCCCTGAAGCGAGGAGGAGGAATATCACTTGAAAACTCAACGCGTCGCGTGCGGGGATCATTCGCCGCGCTCGTACGTGTCGTCTCGGACGGCTAGTATCCCGCGAGCTCCCCTCTCCGTGTCTTGACAGCCCCTGGATCATGGGCTGGGGTGGCGGAAAAGAACAACGGCCAGCGACATGATTCCTCTACGCCGCCTGCGGTACGCTGCGTGGTCGGGCTCGAACGTCGCTGGCTATGATTCCCCGTGCCACAAAAGTTGCGGGGCGGCTGTAACGCGCGGATTTCCCCCCAGTTTGCCCGTTTTGCACCTGCTTTCACGGACGCCGCGTCGACGCCGTGCGGATTCGTGACGGGAAAGCGTGCGGGTCCGCGCCGCTTCGCCCCGCTCCCCTCGCCGACCGTGCGGGATACTTGAACATTTGCCTTCGCCGGAGTGGAAAATCGGGGAGGTTTGTACTCAAGGTCACTGAGTGTTTTCAGGCGTTATTATTTTTTTTTTTTTTGCCTTCCCATCCACACTAGCGCACGCAGACGCCTTCGCGAACACGCACGCGCGCGCGCGCGCACACACAGACACGCTCGAGCGCACGCGCGCATGCTCGAGCGCGCGTCCTCGCGCACGCACGCGCGCGGCGCTATCCGCACGTTATAGCGCAGCCTCTAATTCTCAGTCCAGTGTGTTATTTGTTATTATACGGTTCCGCGAGTCTGTGGGCGTGCACGTCCTGTGGAGTTTTTTTTTCTCCTCCTCTTCTTCTTCTTTTTCCTTTTTTTTTTTTTTTTTTTCCCCCCCCCCCCTCCCCCCTGTTATTTTGACACTGCATGCAAGCTCTTTCCAATAACATGGATGGGAAACTGAAGCAGGGTCGGAGATGCCGGGCCAAGCGGGAGAGGGTGCGGAGGTTGCGGGAGCCGGGGAGCAAAGATGCCCGCAGCCCCGAGCCCAACTCCTCCTGCTCGGACAGGGAGGGACAGAGTCCCGGGAGAGACGCCGCCTCTCCGGCCGCGAAAAAGACGCCTCACCCCGCAGCCGCCGCCAGAGCCCCGCGCCCCCCGTGGAGGAAGAGACGGGAGTCCAGCTCGCAGGAGGAGGATATCATTGATGGATTTGCTATTGCCAGCTTCATCAGCCTGGAACGTCTGGAGGTAAGGAGGAGCTGCATCAGTTCCCTTTGTGTGTTTCTGCTCATCATCAGTGATGCTTATCGAAAAGTGTGTGTGTGTGGAGGGGGGGGGGTCACTGAGGGTGAAGTCTGGTCTAATTTGTCATTCATTTCTTTGAAATGACGCCAGGTTAGAGCCTGGACTCTCCATGTCAGCTGATAGGCTGGACCAACCGTTGGTTTGATGATGATTCCTCAGGGCTGCTGACAGCTGTGTGGGTCCATATCTGTTTGTTTTGGGGGGCTTCCAGGTCTGTGCTGACATAAAAAAGGAAAAGGGGGAAAAAAAAAAAATGTTTTGCAGCTACAGCATCTGTCTGGTTTATTGAGTCTTAGAAGTTTTGTGTCTGAGCGGTTAATTATTGAAAGCATCTGTTTTATTGAGGGGAAGAAAAAACAAACATGTTGTCCTGTCACTTTTGGCTGTGGCTGATGTGTTGCTTCATATTCTCATTCACTACCAGCTATCAGTGTGCTCTTGACATTGTGCCCTTTGATAAACTGCCTACTGCGGGGTTCATCTGTTACAGCCTGATACACCATGTGCTGATAAGTCTGTTCCTATCATTACTCTCTGGTGTGCTGGGTGTCAGAAAAGGAGGTTTCTCCTCCTGACACCTTTCACTGTTTATTCATTTGAGTTTTTTTTTTTTTTTTTGCTTTGTTTTGTTTTTTAAACTGCCATATTCGTTTGCTTCTTGGCACGGTTCAGGGCTGCAATCCCATAGAGTGACGGTCATAAGCACACCTGCTTCCTACATGCAGCTTAGTCAGATTTGCTCAACCAGTTGTCCACGCTCACGCTTCACTCAGTTGAAGCTGCATCATCAGTTTCCTACCTCCCATCTGTAAAGTTCAGCGGCTGTGGGTCAGCAGTGGTTACATAGATTTTTTGAGTCAAAATGTACTGAGGCATCTGCTAGTTTCCCTGAACACCCCAGACTGGGGGCTGGCAAGTTGAAAACTCGCTCTGGTTCGCGATATGTCAACAAGTGTAGCTACTGTTTAGTTGGTGTTTTAGTTGGTACTAAGTACTAAGACGAGTCAAAGGCAGTTTAACAGGGCGGGGGCATTGGTTTATTTCTGGGGGGCAAAATGAATCCATGTAGCAATAACAATGTTACTCAAGTAAAAGGAAAAGTTACAGTGCAGTAAAACTACTTTTATAAGTACCGTTTTTACAAAATAGCTTAACGTGGTATGTTGGTGTTCGCTGGTCATCTTTTTGCTAACACCTGTGTCCAGCAGCATTACTCATCTCAGTTGCTTGGCTTGGGGGGAGAAACTATGCAAAGTTCTTTGCGTTTTGCTGGTTTGTTGCCATGATTCTAACACAAACCTGAGCAGCAGGTTGCCTTCGCTGCCGAACAGGTGTAAACCCGGCTAGCGTCTTAGCACTCATGTTGCGTTTAAAGGCGGCTCGGAAAAGCAGTCATCAGCGGATTACACACTTTTAACTGCTAAAAAAAAAGTGACACGAGGCACAGATGTGGGAAGTGCGGAAGCCCCTACTGTAGAGAGTTGGCCACTTTAAGGTAAAAACAACAAACAGCTTCCAGTCCAAGTTGGGCAAGGCTAACTCTGGGCGAGCAATGGGGCTGGTTAAAAGTAAATAATTTTAGCATTAAAACGAACCCAAATAAGTCCGAAGCTCCTTACAAAGAAACCGTCACGTCATGTGCTTCTGGTTTAATTCGGCTGCAAGGCAGAGAGAGAGCAGTACTTGAAGAAATAACAGGAAGGCTAAAAGATATACTGCACCACTGTTCTGTTTATCCTATTGAATTTTCAGTAAAAATCTTTCATGGAACATTTTTGATTTATACATGTTGGTAGCCTTTTGAAAATCTCAAAGTTAAATAAGGATTCATGTACAGAAAGTAGTGTTTTTGTAGTTCTGACCAAAATAAGCCATTATACAACGCTAAAAACCATTTGAAATGTGAATTCTGTTATCAGTCAGTCTTTCTTTCACAATGTTAACAATATTCCACAGTGACTGCTCTCTCAAACACATGGCAATACTGCGGCTGTGTCCCTGTTTGTGACGCAAATGGATGTAATCGGAAAAAGTTGGTGTGGGGATGTTGAAGATATGTAGGTGCACCAATTGATCGGCCAGCGACTAAAATCGGACAATTTGTCACTGATTTGTTCCGGCTGGTGATCGGCAAAACATGCCTTTTATTGGCACCTGAAGAACTCTTATAGCCCATATTTGTTAAATTTGAGATGAAACAAAACGTTTACACATAACCAGTAAAGAAAGCCAGAGCTCCAAGTAGAGCATAAATCGGCATTTGTTGGTATAAAAATGGCAGAAAGTCCTGATTTCTTTGGTGATTTACATCGACGCATCGTTTGACGTCCACAACAAGAGACAAACAAAAGCGCTTGTATCCCCCACACCTCAAATAACTTTGTTTCAACAGACACGCCTTCATGCGGTGTTGTGTCGAGTATTTCTACCCTTTTGGGTTTTATGGACACCACTTCTGGCTGAGAGCGAGAGAGAGACTTTAAAGTCAGACGCAGCGAAGTGCCTCCGACTGGCCCTGTCTGCTAGGACGCGGGTGAAATTCATGCTCTGTTGGTAATCTTCTTACGTCGGCTCTCATGCAGTTGTCATTTTAGTTTCCCCGAGTTTCACGCCAGCCGAGTACCTCGCTGCAGCAGAGATTGTGTCTCTGAATAGGTTTCTTCTGACGGCTCTATCTTCAAATGAAAGGAGATACTGGCTGGCGCTGGGGGACGTGAAGCCAGATAATTATCCAGTTTCTGTTTTACACATTTACCAGCAATAATAGTTTTCTTAGTCAAGTGCTAAATCAGTGTTGAGTGAACACAGAGAGTAACAGTGCGCTCTGCTGTACATAGAAGCTTATGTTTCAAGGCTAAGCAAATGAGGCATGATATGGCTCTATGTGAAATGATACTTGCATCCCAGCTACTTGCTGGTAATTGGTCTGATTTGCATGCAAATGGAGTGCGCTTATTAAAGGGTGCTGCCGGATCCGGTGAAATTAAAATAAGCTTTTTAGCGCCCTTTGATTCGTGTGCGTGTGTGGGGAGACGAAGCGAGCGCGTTCACTCCCTTCGTGCCGGCTTTCATCTCCCCGTTCGCCGAACGCGACAAACGCCGGCGTTTGTTTGCGCCGCAGCGTGAGCAAAAATGAAAAGTCCGCGTCCTCCGGAGGCACGGCATCATCGGCTGTGACTCATGCTTTCACCTGCTCGCTGCATGCTCGAGTGCAACTCATGACCTACACTACCTGCGCTAATTACCCATCAATTATGAGGAGGACACGGCAGCCGGGGAAAAGCTCTGACCTATTGCATCACGCTCCAGTAAGCCAGCATGGCCACCGTTGAGCTGCTGTGTGCCTCTCTTAACCTCTACGAGGTGACTGACGGCCAGCGCCGGTGTGTTTAGGTCTACGTGTAAAAATCAGGGAACCTCCATCTTTAAACTATACACCGATGCTTTTGTGATGGCCTTTTGTGGGACATCGACTGCCACTTCTGCGGCGAAGTCTGTCTGGATGTGAGGTCAGAGCCGAGAGTGGTGGGATTGTGACGTGATGCGCGTCAGTGGCGTAGACTTCCTTCATAATTTTCTAATTATGATTTTCAGCACTTGTTTTTACGTCTGGTCCGGCTTCTTCGACCCGTCTCATGTCAACGGTGTAAATGTCGGACTAAATGCGACATGACGGTTCAGACTGCAGGCGCTTTGAAAACTATAAGATACACATGTGGAAGTGGTTCAAATCTGTTTTCTTTTTGGGGAGGAGGGATGAAAAGATCGTAATTGTGCCGTTTAGCCTGCCGTGGAAAAGTCGGATATAGGAAGAAAAAAAAAAAAAAAAGCCCCAATTTGGATCGCGTCTGCCTGCTGTGTGAATATAGTCTTTTCTCCGAGTCACCTTAAGGGACTACTTAAGAGTTTACCACCTACAGAGTCCAAGAAGGTTTTCAGGGCATTTGGATGAGAAACAGGCCCACACCACGACACACCCTCCACACACACTCCACACACACTCAACCTCAAGGGACTCATGGGACTACTTAAGAGGACTTGGACTTGATATGCTTTTCCACATCCATCCTCTTAATTGTATTGAAATTTAAAGTTGGACTTTATATCTTTCCTTACAGTAAAACAAATCTCTCAGTGTCTGTGTGTCTTTAACGTCTGTGCAAGTTTTCAGAGTAACCTTTCCTCAGCTATGTGTGTTCCTCTGCAGATTATGGGTTTTTCTCTTAAGCACTTTGGCTCTAAAAATCCTCTGTTCCTCCTTGTTGTTGGTATTTCATCTCTGCACTGATGGGACTCAGGCGGTACGGTGGTCTCGCCTGCTCCCCCATAACCCATTTCATTGCAGCCCGGAGCAATTTATAGCCACAGCTGCATTTGATTACGTCGTGTTTATTTGCTTTGAATTCCCCGGCTTCACATAGGAGAGCCGCTTACTTACCTGTGCAAATCGACTGTACATGCACAGCCGTGGTAGTTTGTCACACTTTCTCAGACCGCTCAGAAAGAAAAAAAAAAAAATTTGTTAGCGATGGTTCCCGTGGAGGTATTCTGCTTCCGTTGGTTTCTGGGGGAGAGAAATGTGCAGCTACTGATCCTCGGCAGAGGTTATGTGCTTCCTTTAAAAAAAAAAAATTGAGATGAGAGAATATTTTACTATCTGTGTACTGAAATTGCTCAGTGAACAACCCCTTTCTCTCCCCCAATCCACTGCAAAATAGCCGAAAGGAAACAATTTGGACCATAAATTAGAATGATCCACATTTGGGAGTTATTCCAGTTTCTGGAAGTTCAATTTCCTGGACACTTCCTGGATAGTTTGTCACCTTACAGCAGTGCTGTAAAATAATTACCAGCTGCAGCTTAAAGCCTCCCAGTGGGTATCAAACAAGTGAGCGGATAATGGAAATGACACAATTATCCATCTGTCACAGTATTAATAAGATGTTTTATTTGCTCCATTTGATGTGTGTGTGACTCTGAAGTTGTAAATCTCCTCTCGCTCTCTAATCCTACAATCCTTCTGTTCATCTGCTTCTACATGAATTCACAGATTTGTTTGGGGTTCTTTATTATTATTATTATTATTGTTATTATTATTATTATTATTGTTATTCCACAGCGTGATTTTACATGGGGATTAAAGTCGGACACTGTGGCGACATTTGGGACAGGGCGAGGTGTTCTTGCTGTAAAACAAGCTCATAGGTCATGACTGTATTTAGGATCTGTAGATAAAGACTTTTCTTCCTCACGTCTGTGTTTGCCTACAGTTTTGCACACTAATCGTCATCTGCTCTTGGCAGCTCTTCTGTGCACAATGGACAAATTAAGTCCTTTGCCCGAGGGGGAGCTTGGAAGGAGCTATTTGAGAAGCTGGGAGTTTCTGTTCTACTGTCTTCAGTCCATATGTTACCGCATGAATCCGCGGCGGCAGCGAACCTCTTTACGGGCGTGTTTTCTCAGATTTAATTAGGTGCTTTGAAGTCCTCCAGGGAGCAGATTTCCACCTGAAATACTGACACTGTTGTTAGCACGCAGATAACACCACTTGTTAGCTATTATCTATCATCACAGTTCAGCTTGCACTCAGCAGATGACAGTTCAAGTAAGAACATTACCTTTTTAGATGAAAGACATATAGTGGGGGGGGAGGGGGGGCGTTTATTGACGCCCCGGGTGTTGGCGTGTAAAAAGTGTCAAAATACAGCTTTCATTGCAGTGGTGTAATCTCACAGTTTTTTATTTTATTCAGTGGAGAGAGAGAAAAACAAAATCAAACTCATGCAACTGCAGTTATTGATATTTTGATAACAATTACAATTTGATATTTTGTCCGGCTTCAATAACCGTTAAGTTTTTTTTGTTTTTCTTTGGGCCTCTGTTTCTCTTATTGCGCTTGCAGTTTGTTTTTTATGTTTGGCTTATTGTTTGGTGTTTTTTGAATGCAACACTTTGGCCAGCGGCATTTGGGAAAAGGTTTATTTATGTCGCATTTAAATGGTGCTATATTAAGAAAATAACTTGTGCAATTGTAAATGAGAGAAAATTCGTGGACGATCAAGTCCTGTTATGTCTTAGAAGTATTTGCTGCACTTCTGATGCTTTCTTCATCTGAAGAGTCCATGTGTAGTAGGATCAAAGGAGGGGATTTCACAATTTTACACTGATTCTTTGTTTCATCATTTTGTTGGTTTTTCAATCAAATTAACTGAACATTTTGGGAAATTTTGGAACCACATTGCCCCAATATTTATTACTGTATTACTGTAACGAATCAGAAAGGAAGTGTTACTGTCATTTTCCCTTTCAGTTTCAAGCATCCATCATGCTGATGTGAGGAATGCCACGACATAACTTCACATGATTTTAGTGCTGAGGTTAGCAGTGAGGCATAGGTGGATTGTGAAAGTTATGGTGCTTATTTGGTGATACGTTCACAATGTGACATGACTCATGACTATAAAATGTGATGCAACCTTAAAATTATACAATTATATTTTTTGGGTATTTATTGTGATAATAAAAGTGACAGTAGAATATTATTTTTCTTATTATTTGTAGTTTTTGTTTTTTAGGTAAATGCGTGTCACTGCTGTCAAAATTTACAAACATTGTTCTTAAAAGAATATACCTATTTCAAAATTGGCTTCCCAAGGTCACCATAACTTAAAAATAGTTATTATTATCACTAAAATATGTAAATAACAGCATTTATCATACTTTTGAGTTTATTGATATTAAATATGGTCATATTGAACCAGCAGTTGAGGAAATATTAAAAATAATCTCGAATAATCTGAGCTATTTTTCTTAAAAAAAAAAAAAAAATACAGCATTCAAAGTTGTTACAATCAAAATTCTTATCATGGAAAGGAATTCTTCACTCCACAAATAAGCAATAAGCAATATAAATTCTCATACCTAGCATCAAATGCATAAGTGATATTTTATTACCGTAATACATCGTCTTATGGCAGTGGAACAAATGGATTCTAATCGTTGGATTAGATTCTTAGTCATCCTAAGTGTTTAAACAGAAAGCATCTCTCATCCAGACTGCTTCTTCGGTTCTGAACATAGTTTTTGACTTTCAGGCTCATAAATCGTAGCTCAAAAACTGAAACTCATACGACAATTAAAGTCACTAATGGGACTGTTAAGGTCACATGAGTCACCGGTCCTGCGTCGTGTCACTCATGATTTGCGACCTAGCAAGGACAAGATGTTATGTGTTCTGGTCACTTGGCTGACCAGAACAGCCAAGTGACCAGTGTGGTGTGGAAAACTGATGATGATGTGGAAAAACACATAAAGCCTGCTAAGCGTGGTGGATGATGTGTAATGTTCCTTTTCCAAATGCACTGGGAGCCTAGATGGAGTGCACAGCTTCGCATAGCTACAGTTTAAAAAAAGCCCAAACAAACAAAAGAAAAACAAATCGGGACTGAAAGTCGGCGTCCTGTTGCAGTGAAAAATGAATTCAGTCCGGGGCGCAAATCATCACCACCGGTTCCGATAAAACGAGGCTGGCACATTGCATGTCACCTCGGCCGTACCTGCGCTCAAGCTGAAGGTGGCGCCGTTTCGAGATGTTTGGGTTACAGACATCTCAAAACAGCCTGAAAAATCTAATAATTTCACACCTTTCACCCCTGTCCTCCCCACAGTCTGTGTAGCGTTTCTCCACTGATTGCCACTTGAGGACAAACTGGTCCCAGCCACTCCAATCCTCGGCCGCCCGCCTCGCTGTACTGAGATGTCTTGCCTTTCATGGTGAGGCAGCAGATTTGTTGCAGGGGTTGCAGCAATCTTGCTTCGCGTTCTCACTCTTTCCCCCCCCAACAGTGATAGCGCTGTGCATCATATGCCGGCGCTGACAAACAACTCCGGCTTTAATTAACAAGGCAGCCCCCCCCCGAGGCTGGGGCTGCTCATTGGCTGACGCATCCCACAGAGAGAGCTTTCTTAATGCTAGTGGGACGTCCCCGGGCCCCAGCTCTCTCTCTAACTGTCACACGCTGTAGGCAACAGCACGGTTGATAAATGCACGGTCACATTCCCTCTCTTTCTCTCCTTCTCTCTCTCTCTCTCTCTCTCTCTCAAACACACAGTCAACATTGGACTTCCTCCGTGCTTCTGTTCGAGCCATCGACCAGTGACCTAAATATATCCACTCAAGAAAGGGTCTAGTGTGTTGTGAAAGTGTGAGGATGTGGATATGGAAGCACAACCACCACTTACAGCTAAACCTCGCTGTGAAAATATGGGAGGCTCAGTCTGGCTCAGAAGCACCGGCTGAAAAGTGAAAGAAAACAAACTGCGGCCATGTTTCTTTCTTTTTTTTTTTTCAAACATGCTCTTTTTTTCTGGGAACAGTCTTTTTTTTTTTTTTTTTTTTTTTTTTTTAAAGCTGATTTAAAGGTCAAATTTACTCTCAGCCAGAAATGATGAAAATGAAAATAATAGTAATAAAAAAATGATTTGAGAACTTTTTGGCTCACTCTTAAATTGTTTTGGAGCACATGTATAAACGTCACCTCTGACGCGTAGCACTGCTTTGAAATGTTATTTATACCCCTCGAGGGCACACACATCATGTCGTGTTGTGACCACAGGTTTCAGTGAGTAATGGTAGGAGTTTAAGTGACAAGCCAACAGAATGTAGTGAATAATTGTGTAACAGTAGAAAACCAGAGCATTGCTTTCAGGGCTCTTGGTGAATAAAACAAAAATCGGAAAAGTGTGGCATTCAACGACTTCAACAACAATTTGGTGCAGTCTTTTGACGTTTGTTTTTACCAGCTTTGCACATCTGGGAGGAATGTTGTTTTTAAAATGTTGTCTCAAATGAATTCAGGACTGGACTTTGACTGGGCCGTACTAAGACGTATGCTTTGATTCAAACCATTTTAGTGCAGCTTTTCTTTCAAAAGTGGCTGCCTTCATAAATTCTCCAACCTGAGCTGCCAAATCACTGCAGCTCATTTAGAGCATTTGAAGTTACAAAAAGATTAAATTACAAACCTTTATTTATTTATTTATTTATTTATTTATTTATTTATTTATTTATTTATTTATCTGAACATTTTGTGAGGCAGATTTTTTACTTGTTTTTGTTGTTAGAACCACCAAAGTAAAGAAGACAGCCGGACCACACATCTCAGGATTTTATTGGTAAGACACTTTAATAAGGCATTAATGATTTTTCTCTAATTTCATAACCGATATGTTGTTGGTCCAATAAATCTAAAGGACATAGACTAAACTTTTGGAATGGAATGTCACAAAACATAATAGTGGTGGAATTAATATGTTTGCAGAACATCCAGCTTAGAAAATGTGCCTATATTCTGGCAATAAATACAGCAAACAGGCAATCTGCTGCAGGCAGCAAGTTTTTTTTCTTAATAGTGGCCACAAAATGACACATTTGTTTGAGTTTAAACCAACGCACATTTGTGCTACTTTTGTTTTCCCGATGAGCCAAGATGGGACTTCCTAACCACACAGTCAGTGTGCCAAACCAAACATGTACTTAAAAGTCATAGCTAAATAATAAAGATTTAGTTATCTAAATTCATTGGATGTAATTGGGGTTCTTCGTCTCTGCAAGGCCGAAAACAAAAGAGCTGGAAATCCTGACAGCTTCTCCTTTGCCGAGGCATTACTCCTGCACTGCCAAATTTTGAAGTATCGCTTTACAGTTTGAGCTGCAGCTCTTTGAAAGAATAATACTCCAAAAGAGAGCTCTCTTTATTTACTGACACTTAAAAGGAGTAGCGGAGACGCTGAGCCTTGACAATGCATCTGACACACATTACGTGGCACACGCAAAGCACGCGGCTCGCTTGTTTGAGGCGTTATACGTATACGTCTATATCTATCCATTTCCTGCAAGTCGTTCTGTGTCATCTTCCATCTTCCTGCCTGTGTGTTTTGTATTGCGGTGAATGACAGGATGTTATTACACTATGATTAAGATGTTGTCTCCGAGTCTGCGGTAGATTAAGGACGACGCTGTCAGATCGTTTCCCCCCCCCCCCCCTTCACCCCTCTTCTGTAATTATCTGCGGCTGATTTGTACCCCAGTTTTTCCACCTTTCAACCAGCCCTTTCCAGTTCCTCGCCTCGCCGATTCCCCTCACGTTAATAAACGGTGTTAATGAGAGTTAACAAGAGTTTGGAGAAGAAAATGAGTTGAAAATGAAACGGCGGTAATCATATTTGTCACTCGGCGGAGGTATTTTCCACACGTGTGATTTTTAGTTGTTATTCAATTCAGCGCTTGTCCGCTGGAGCAGCCGACGAGTGGAGGGTTTACCATGAAAATAATGAAAACTAAATAGAGAGGGCAGCCTTTAAGTGGCTCATTAAGTAATGGCTGTTTTTCTTTTCAGCCGAGTCCTTCGCTCACGGAGAGAAAAGCGAGAGCTCTGGAAGCCCGGCTCGCCTCGGCCTTCACATCACTTGAGTCTCTTTTCAACATTTTTGTTTGCGTGCGAGTGCAGGTCATGTTTTTTCCCCCCACCTGCCTGAGAGACTCATTCAGCACAAAGCTCTGTTGACTGGTCTCGCTCGCCGAGTTGTCTGCGCATATGGAGAAGTTGTTTTTAACGATTTCAGTACAACTCTCCTGCAAGCCAAGGCAAATACTTAAAATAAAAAGAACAAAAAAAAAGGATTAACAGACTATTGACATAAGAAAATATGGTTGTTCTTTTTTTTTTTTATTTTATTCAATTCTAGTTTATTTCATTAAGGACCGTAAATAAGCAATATCACCTGACAAAAACAAGCAGTTATTGTTATGCATGAAGGTTTTCTGGCCACAGGTTAATTTGCAAAAAAACAGTCCTTTGTTGGACCTTACTCATTTGAACGTGTCCTGAACCAATCTGTTTAATGTACTGTTTTAGAAAGAACTAGAAACAATTAACACTGCAACTCACTTTAATACTATGCACAACACGTACACTGTCATGTAAATGTAGCCTTCCAGGTTTGATTTTGCCTTAAAGTGAACTGTGTGTCGTGTATAAGGGGTGTATTAACAAACTGTCCGACAGAAAAATCAAGATTTTTTTACATTTTTGGACACTTGGATATGAAGCCAAGCTTATCTACCGATTTTATTTACCCCCGCAAAGGTCTGAAAATCAGCCATTGTCAACTCTGCACTTTTGCAGTTCGTAGTCGTCCCGCTTTTAACAACTTTTGCTGTTATAGTTAGCGACTTTCAGAAAGAAAATAAAGACAGTCGGTATTGGCCAAAATCAA
Organism: Poeciliopsis turrubarensis; assembly: GCA_010277015.1. Classification (NCBI taxonomy): domain Eukaryota; kingdom Metazoa; phylum Chordata; class Actinopteri; order Cyprinodontiformes; family Poeciliidae; genus Poeciliopsis; species Poeciliopsis turrubarensis. Next base: position 1,938,596 of record VMRN01000034.1, read on the forward strand.
AATCAAGAGGTCAGGGTTTTTAAATGTCGATGAGCGAAAACAAAACTGCAGTCAGTGCATCGCTACTGTGCATCACTAATTCCAACTCACTCTAGCTGGAGTGGCAAAATGCAAGGTAAAAAGCCCCAGTGGGAAATTCAAACATGATCCCAGTGGGTTCAGCTAATGTATGATGGCATGTCAGAAAGTGGCTTAAGCTGTCTGCTGTCAAACACTAAGCACACAAGTAACTATCACCTCTTTTTTTATTTTTCAACTTGGAAAATAAGGCTGCAAATCTACTGGATTTTGGGAAACAGCATCCAGAACTGACAAACCCAAACCCAGTACACTGTACAATAAAGATAAGAGAGGGACTTTTATTTTCCTACAAGTCTCCAGTTTAAATGAGGGTTTTTCAGGTCCATCAATGATTCTGCAACATGGTTAGTGCGGTAGGCCTCTCATCTAATCCGAAACAGCATGGCGTTTGCAAAACCATCCTCCGGTCCATGTGGTCCATTTGGTGTTTTGAGAGAGAGGGCCGTTTTGTTGTTTTGTTGTGTTTTTTTTTTTTTTCTTTCTTCAAAGGCATGACTCACACAGTCGTGACATTGCACAGAGTCTTTCTGCATGTTTTCTTAATAGATCGCTCTTGGTGTGAAAGTAATTAGCGGTAACAGTTGTCGACATGTGCCTCTGCTACCAACACTCGCTATCAATACCAGCTCAGAGGGGAATAGTCTTTATATGGTGACAACAGTTGCTCAGCACCCTGTCTGAAATGTTACACAGAGAAATGCTAGGATGCTATTTATTACAGCTCATTGTTTGTCGGTATGGTAATTGTCTGTGTGGCGAGCGAAGCCAAATAAGGATTGTTGCTTCGGTGGTTTGTACGAAGGCTTTGGCAGCGCTGCCGTGGCCAAGATAATAGAGCTTAGATAAGGGACCGCTTATGCAACGTGGAATTCCTCTGTTTTTCCCCACTCCCACTTCTGTTCCATTCAGCGTCTGCGTGAGCTTTGCCTGACAACTCCAGGCTGAGCTGCCATGCTCGGGTTTTCCTGTCAGAATGAAGCGCGCTGTCTGAATCGGTGCTTTGCAGGTGTAGCGTTTGAGGAGGAGTTTGTCGTTTGCTGACATGCAGGAAGCCGAGGGACTGCGTGTTTGTCACTGTGTGGGAGGTTTCCCTGATTTTGATGGTCAGCGGTGTCTGCTTGCGATAAGTCGGCAGCGATGCAGTTCTTCGATTCTGTGCAGCTTTGAATGATGGATTCTTTTCAGAGGACGTTCGACTGTAAATTGGAACATTTCAGAGGAAAGCTGTGGCCTGTTTTCCAGCTCTAGCTTTATGTGATAAATTAGGTATTTTTAGGTTTTAGCACCAACTCCTGTTTTATTTTTATAAAACGTACACTTCAGTTAGACTGAAGTGTACATGTTTAGCAAGGATTTAGGAGTTAAACTGAATTGTTGTATAAATACATGAAGTAACCTGATCTCCTGTTCAGCCAGCTGACCTGCAATGAACTTTCCGGTAAAATGTTCTTTAAAACAAGAAATATTACACATGAGGAAACTATTTATTGGAGGCATCTCTTGAAGAACCCTTTGCACCTTGGTAACAGGCTGGTTACTTTTTAAAATCTGTGGGTATCTTTTGTTTTGATCAGTTGAAAGGCTTAATTGGCGTTACTTAGCATAGCAGAGCATTGTTTTAGTTGGGTCAAGATACAGCGTCACAAAAAATTGGAATCAGCAGAGCAAGCACATGGTGACAGTAGAGATAAAAACCTTCCCATCATTGGAAGGAAAACACCACCCAGCACGATTGGCCTCAGGAAAAACGGCGATCTGCTTCTCCCATCTGGTTTGTTTGCGTCGCTCGTCTTTCAGCCTTGCCCCTCCACTCCTTCATTGGCTCTGTGAGAAAAAGAGGGAGCCGCAGACTCCTTCACAACAACTTGGTTTCTGGAATTTGTTCAAAAAGGCACTTAGCAACAAATTAAGTGGCCTTATCGCAGCTACTTCCTTTTGGCGAGAGCAGCTTGTTGCACGGGTGAAATCAGCTCATGTGTGGGGAGTGACTCATGTTGTCAACGTTGCTCGGCAATGACTCAGCGGAATCGGTTGACACTGCAAACATGATGTATCATATTAATAAAACCGATATTTCACTGACTAACCCCTTTGTGATATTCTGGGCAGTTTGCATGCCAGAGATATGTGCAGAGATTGGGATGGCTGATTTGGTTCTGAAAGCAACTGTGCATCAATAATACATTCTGTACAGTTGATGTAGAGTCAGTGAGCTGGGTTGTAAAAGGAAACTAGCGATGCTCCTTGACAAGGCAATCCTACTTCAGGCATCAGTGGAAAACAAGCTTTAGTGAAATATTGAAAACATGAAAATCTGGCTTTGATGTCTTGCTCAAGAGGAGGGAATTGAGACAGAAATATCTTCATATCATCTGCTGATGCCAATTTTTTCTCACTTCTGTTTGTGAAGAAAATTGTAAAAAAAAAAAAAAAAAGAAAAAGAAAACTAATGCGAACAGCTTTCCAAAATTGTTTTCTGGTCTTCCTACTTTATGAATTATTTGCACGACACTATGTGTGAGTGAGCTTTGTTTCAATATTTTAAAAGAAGAATAAAAAGATTATAGAGTTTAACATTGCAAAGTAGCGATTAGGGTGGCTATTCAGAGTAACTAGTCATTGTGTGGATTCCATAGAGAATATTGATCCTTACCTCAACTCTGATGCCTTTCAATTCTAACATATTTAACGATTGGTTGACGCAGAACAACTTGTCTGTCTCATCTATCCTAAAAAAACGCACTCTCTCACGACCTACGGGCAGCATGTCAATATAACAGAAAATACAGAAAACAATATTGGCAGTTCATGGTTCAGTATTTGCTTAAAGCATAACTTCAAATTCTTTGTAGAAAATGTGCCTCATTTGCTGATATGTTTTGTAGATCACACCTAAAATGTTTGAAAGAAAATGCAATTTGGTAATCTGAAACGACTAGGCATGGCTCTAGTTCTTATGGTTCTAGTCTCCTCTGCAGAAACGGAGCCAAACAAGGAGAAGCAACAGTCAGCCTTTATGCAGGGATGCACAATATTGGATCTTTGGTCCAAAATGCCGATATTTGGCCGATAACTGATACCAATATCAATAATTTACTGACAATATGCAAATTTTTGTACTGTGGAATTAAAAACCTGCATTATCTTTGTCAATGTATCCTGCTACTAAATGCAAATGATAAAAAGGAGGCTAAAAATTATGTAACACTTTCAACATGCATTAGATTTAATGTCTAATGTATTCGTGACATCTGCTCTCTCAAAGACGATGGCAAAACTCAAACAGTGCAAAGTTGACGTCGTGATGTGCTGCAGGCATCATTGTCACTTGTTTGCTAATATATGACAAACCAGCATCGTCTTTTATATCGGTGAGTTATTTTGACGGAATGGTCGACATCCGATATTAAATTTTACTGCTAGCATTGGCCGATACCGATACCACGTCGGTAATATCGTGCATCCCAACTCCTCTGCACTGCAAATCTGGTGCACAGATTTGCGGTGCACCAAATCTGTGCACCGCAAAGATTTGATTTAAGTTCCCTTAAATCACAGCCAAAGACCCACCTGTTTAGTTACCTTTGACTAGTAATAAGTGGAACACTGATCAATATATTTGCTGTATATTAGCTTGATGGTTTTGATGATGGCATTTAACAAAATTAAACACTTATTGGTTGTTTCACAAATGATGGTATGATAGTTTTATAAACTGAAACTGTGCAATGCAAGTAAACTAGATGTGCTATTATCTAGCTTTTGCCAAGCAGCTAATCCAGGAGTACTATTGATTTTCCGCGGTATTGATTGGCTGTAACCCCAAGAGCAGACATAAGGAAGACTGAAAATGTTAGCTTCTGTGCTAGCACTAACACTGTTTCCACTGAGTGTATTAATGCATATTAAAAAGGCATGTTTTTTGTTTTAACTATTAAAACAGGCAGTTATTAGCATTTCTAAAAACTGCCTGAAGTATTTGCAGGCGGTTCATGTCTTTATATTGAATGCGGTTCATTCATTGATCAAAAACAGGTCAGACTTTTCACTCTCCAACCAGCCAGTTCATTTCTCGATGGATCTCAGAAAACAGTCTTTTGCGGTTAAAGTTCATAATAGTTTTATAGGTTCCCTCTGCAATGTTCACTGTACTCAACACCTCACTGAGGTGATTTAAGGGCTCATTGATTTCTTTGTGGATCTCTAGGTAATTCTTCTAGTTCCGTGGAACTCAGCACTATTTAACAGACTCAACATTACACCAGTTCAGACATTCGCTTTAGAAATCCTCTGCAATTCTATGAAAGCCGGTATGGAGAGGCTTTGTGCTCAGCAGAACCAAAAGGAAGCTTGTGTTTGAAATGAAACGGGATATAAAATAAGGCCAGCGCAGTGAAAATCTGCAAGGACAAGTTAAGCTCCGTCACCAAGAGCGATCTGTCTGTCGGATCTGCCAGCAACAAGACCCAGTTTGTACCTTCCCTCTATGCAGAAAGTCTCTGTGAATCTCTTTCCTTTTCTCTCCCCTTTTAATCTGTAGGTTGTTTACCCATAGATCAAAGGCAATAAAATGCATCTGCTCCCTTTTTTTTTTTTTTTTTGCAAACAGGCCACTTTGTCAGTGCGTCAGAAATTAGGACACGCACCTTAGAACCAGCGGGGGCTTTTACCCAGAGCGTGGAATGTAATCAAAATGACACACACACAAGCACGCACGCACGCACGCACGCACGCACGCACGCACGCACGCACGCACGCACGCACAAGCACAAGGCCAGTTGTTGAGTCAATAAAGAAATCGGGCATAGTGTGAGAAGGAGAGAACATAAACAGAACTGTGCCAAGCTTCTGTTTGCACACTGCATCTCTTAGCTGCATAGCTCAGCAGCAGCTTCAGTCCCATGTAGTTTAAATACTCCACTATTTATAGATACACTTACAGTATAATTTGCACAGATGGCTTTTGATTGAACACTTACTGAATACATAAAATCAGTGCGGCTCTGTTTATTAAGCCGCCTGGATACAACTAGACACCAGCTATGAGCAAAACAACCCCCCACATTTTTCTTCCTGAACAGAGACTACAATACAGATATCTCATAATAGTTTCAGGAGGTCTTTTCTATCGAAGAATTGCTTGTGGAGCTTATTAATGAACGTTCTAAAGTTGAGTCATTATGAGCTATTTTGAAAAATTTTTTTTTCCCTTATTTTCTTATTCTTTTTTTTTTTTTTTTTTTATAACCACATTTACGGTAGACAAAACTGAAACGAAACTGTTGCACTTTAATTTGACGTACATAATCTGGAACAAGTCACCACATCACTACACCGGAGGTGAACTCTAGATGTGTCACCATTAGTCTACCAAATATCAAAGAATCTCTTTTTTGTCATTTGTCAGACAAGGTTTTAAATCATCTTCAAAGTTGAAATCAAAGCAGCGATATGTTAGAATAGATGACACTTACAGTTCCTGGCCGTGGACGAATGGTACACATTGTCCTTTCTAAGCTTTGCGCTTCAAGCAGAGTTAACGTCTTCAAAAGAGGATTTGTTCGCAAGGGTTGCCGATAGACATACAGGCTATTAGCAAGTATTTCAAATGTAAACTTATTTTTCTGACTATATTTTTCATAAGCAAAGAGAGTGAAGAGCTACCAAACTTAAATGGATATTTTTCTGTGAACTTATTCAACCAAAACCACACTGATTAAGGTTATCTCCGGATTGCAAGTTAGTTTTGAACTACCAGTCTCGATATGCAATATGCAGACCTAAAATCGTCCTTTTTGTTTTTGTTACAAAGAGCTTCATAACATGTGCACAAAAATCGTGTGGCTGTATAGATTTTCTGTTACAGAATCGGCCTTCTTTGTCATCGACTGCAATTTTTCATATTACAAATGGCTATATATCATCTGCAAAGAAAACTATAGACCAAATCACACATAAAGACCATGAGATTACCATGACATGGAAAACAGCAGGACAGATACATTTTCAGTATATTACAGAACATATGGAGTTTGAAGGATTATATGTTTGCTTTACTAAATATCCATGTAAATTTTGTTATATTGGTTGAAATATGTATTTCATCCACCTGTGTTACAGTGACGATTTACTAAAATATACATTTTTGTACCCTGATGAATTCAGTTACTCAGTTTTTACAGGCTAAATGTGGATTGCTATTTTTTCGACAGTTTGATGCCTTGATTTTTACCATCTAGAAGTAAAAGAAAAAAAAAAACAAACAACAGGTAAAATTATTCTGAAACGTTTTGCTTTTAAAGACTAAGCCACACATGGTGCTAGTTTTCATCCGATCTGAAGTCCCGGCATGTAGAGCAAGGACTGGGAGTCTATCTGCTGCCATGTGGGAGACGAACATCCATTTCTTCCCAACACGGAGGCAAATGAGTCCTCAACTCTCCCTTTATCAGCTTATTAATGAGACACGTTGCGGGGGTGAATACCTTCCCTCTCCTTCAGCTGGCCTTCGACACGGCTGCCCACCAGATCTTTAAAGTAGGCCTCTGGTGTGAAAAGAGCAGCCAAAGCAGACACACACACACACACACACGCACGCAGACACAATCCTGAGGGTAAAGAGTTATAAAGCAACAGAGAAAAGAGAGTTCAGGGTGTCGTATTCCAGCTTCCTGCTTAATTGTTTTCGAGCAGCAGAGGTAGGTTGTCTCTCCAGGCATAAAACCTCCTGTTTCCATTTAGCTGCTCCAGGTGTTGATGAAACTATTCTCCCCCTCTGCCTGCCCTCCCACTGAATAATCATATTTCCCCCCCCCCTTTCTGCTCGGCAGGACACTGAAAGATAGTCAAGCACATACACACCTATGCCGCCCATCACCCAAATCGCCTGCCGCACCTCGTCTAGTGTGTGTTTGCGTGCGCGCGGGCTCTCCGTGGCTTTTCAATTTGCACAATAATGCAAGGGGTGGAAAATGGTTACACTCCACACAAACAGTTGCAGGCCACACTGGCGCGACTGTATAAATTTGAATGTGTAAGCTGGTTGCTACTCCGGCGCGGAGGAGGCCTTTGTCAGCTTAACATTTATTCAGTAAATAACTCTATCAATAGAAAAGCATGCAAGCGAGCTTGACAGTCCTTGTTCTGCCTGGTTAGTAAATCACTTCAAACCCTGATGACATTTTTTGATTTATTTTGAACTTGAAACCTTTGATTTGGGTCTTTGGATCTTTTTTTCTCTCTCTCTCTCTTCTCCTCTTTCCTCATTAGCAACTTAAATTCAGTTAAATGCCATGCCATTTTGTGGAAAAATAGCCTTTCTTTTAAGCAGCTTCCAGTCATTCGGTGGGCTATTGTATTGTCTATCATTCCTCGTTGCTAAAGTCTACACACTTACCTTTTGTAGCTGCAGGGGGAAATACTAAAACCAGATGTAACCCTGAAGGAGTTTCTGCTGTCATCACCGCTTTATTCATGGTAAAAGATATTCCCTTTTTCTGTGGAGTCAAAAGTAATTGTGTGTATTATTTCAGATGTTTGTTCAGCTGATGACAGGAAGTTCAAGCGGTAATCAAAGTCCCAATTTGGCGGCTGCACTGCGACATTCTGGGCTTCGTGTTTTTTTGGTCGGTCCCGTCTGCCTCTCCTGGCATTGCAGCCTGTTCCATGACGGGAACCCACTGCGAACAAAAGGGGACAAAGTGAGCTTATGTGTGTTTTTGACCCCCTTCAGCAAAACAGCAAGCATTGTTTCCAGTAGAACGCACAATGGTTTTTCTGTTCCAAACCAACACAAGTGAGAGCTTGTCAGAGCCGAGGGAGGAAAGATGGAGGCCAAGAGGAAAGAGGGTCTTGGTCACAAAAAGCAACCTGTTTTAGTGCTGCTGGTACGCTTTTAACCTGTTGGGTACAGCTGAGTGAACAGCCAAAGGTTTGAGCACTCGTCCTGTTGTTCCTCTTCTAAAAGAAACTTCTTTATTTTACTGAAAAAAAAAGAAAAAAAACAAGTAGAGACTCAGCGATAGGAATTTTCTGGCACATATGCCACCTCTGGTTTTTCCAAAGCTTTAATTCAGACTGTGTGTCGTCTTCCTGCGGTGCCTGCTGCGATCGGTTCGCAGCAACAACAAAGTCAACATGGAGTTCTGTCTTCATCAGTGGCATCTGTGTGTGTCGTTTTGAGATCCGAGTCGGTTCCGGCCACTGCCCGCCTTGACTTTGACTGAAGTCGTTTTCTATGTTCAAGTCAATAAAATGTGGCTTTATGACTCCAATAAGTAATATCTCCCCACAGGAAGTCACTCAGAGTTATCTTGATTTGATCAGGGTCATAATCGGTAATAATTTGTGAGTTAAGTGGTTCAAACTGTCATCAGAATCAGACTGAATGGGAATAGAGTCTGCAGACATTTTTGTAGGATAATAATGTACAGATGAAAGGTCGGGTTTGAGCATTTTCATCACCTCTTGACTTTATTCATAAAAATACTTAAATGCAACAAAAAGCATGTACAAAACTGAAATAGTCAGAGATGAAATAGTAATTTTAGCATCACTGTACACAACGGTTCTTCAGATGATATGCTTCTAATTTCCTTTCCCTAAAGTATTTTGAATTGAATTGCATTAAATTGAATTTTGATTTGAACTGCTCTAAATTCAACAGGTAGCAAACGAGCCGAGACTTTCAAAATGACAAAGAATAATAATGTCTGAAATGGACAGTCAATGTCTTACTGCTCCTTGTGTCTGTTTGCCACACAAATCAACGCGAAACACCTTTTAATGTTCTAAATTGTAACAGTAGCAGAAAATACTGGAGCTCACCAATTTATATTCTTAATAATAAAAAAAAGGAGTAAGAAGTGAATCAGGATGCGCAAGAAAAAAAAATAAATTTGTAAATGTTTTTTTTAAGCATTTTCTCTTTTTTTTTCACAACTGCCTCTCACATTTATATTAAAGTAACATAAATACGAGCAGCTGTTTTCCTGTGTCAGTAGCTGAAGCAAATATAAATAACCCGCCGTGCTCCGTCTCTGGGAATGCCAGACTCGGCCTCTTTCAGCTCGTGTTTAGGTCCGGAGCGGATTCGTCACTTAATGCGCTTTGTACGCGTTTGCCTTGCAGCCACTGATGTCCGTCAGCTTTACGTTGAACTCGACGTGCGGCAATTATCGAGGCGTTTCGCAGCCATCGCGGATAATTGATACAGTGCTTTTAAAGCATCTGCGCCGTCCCTTTAAACGTGAAAAATGTATCTCAAACACATGAACGGCCTGCAGCTGCGCTTAATAAGGCTGCGTGATTCATGTAAACAGGATTGACGGCAAATCTAGTTCACAGTTGCGACTGTTTAAACTAGTCAGGCTGAGTCCTAGTTTGTGTCAGAGGCGCTGGGAGCCGTCGGTGAGCGGCGAGGATGAGCGACGCGCTGCACTCTTGTGTTTGCAGCAGTGACGTGCGGTGAGATTCATGGATGGTGAGGCACTGACCTGAAGTCTGAAGCAAACCTTTTAGCTCCGGCGTTGGTCGTCCTTTAAGTATTACCTCCTGCTTCGATTGAAAATCCAATTTAGAAAATTCCTTCAATTTAGAAATGTAATCCATTCTGAAAGTAAGGGCATGCGAGAAGAAAACGATAACTGTACTTGACTTGCTAACTGTAAACTCCCGCCTGTTGTCACTTATTCTGCAGCCAATAAATCGCAAAAAGAATCCCTGAGCTCACTAGCGCCCCCTATCGTGAGGCAGGAGCAGTGCGTGCCTCACCCCGTGCCTATTTTCAGCCGTTTTATGATTGCGCTAGCACAAAAAACACATTACACGCATATAGTTGCTGTTCATTATATAAATCGGCTTAACTTTGGAAACTTACTTCATATATCAAACGTGTTTGAACATTCTAATAGTGATATAAAGAGAGACAGCGATCTGCTCTCACTAAATAACATGGCAGCATAGTTAGCCGAGTCATTGCGCAATCCATGGTGAGGCTCAGCAAGGTGCTGCCTCACCTCCCGGATTTTCTCAGCATTTAATGGTAAATGTGAAAATTCGGCGATTTTGAAGAAAAAATGTTGGCGCTTAGCTTTTTAATTAAATTATTACCCATGAAAAGTGTTACAGTCGATAAAAAATAATCTAAAAATGGTGAAGTTTAATGGAAAATTACTTTATAGTACAAATCAATTGATAAATATAAATATATATTTTTTTTCATTTCTTTCTTTCCATGATGTCAGGGGAGGCCGTGCCTCACCTGCCTCCCCTGACCGCACGTCACTGGTTTGCAGTAATCAGCACAGTGATTTTTAGATCAGCTTTTGCGGATTAATTGGCTCGATCTGGTCAGGGAGACCTCGGGGTTGTATGGGGAGACTCTCTCTGGCTTTGGACGTTTCGTCTGGTTTCTTTATTGCTTGTGTTCGTGGTGGACCTGAGAGGGAGCCTGTCAAAGCTAATCAGCCCACAGCAGCTAGCTAAAAGCAGACATCCTGACCGCGGCGCTCTCGCACGCGCACGCGCGCACGCACTCAAACGAAAGCAGGAAAACAAGCAGACTCTCACACGTATGTGGAGGTTTGTGTACTCTACATGGAAAAGGAGGAGGGGAAGAAAAAGCCAGGATTGTTAACAACTATTCCTCCCTTTGTCGTGTTTTTAGCAGATTCTCGGTTTCCTCTGGATGGAGCCGAAAGTGCAAAGACGCACAATCTAGTGGCGCTCTGGGAGCGGATGCCCAAACACATTTATTCAGATATGATGAAGCGTTGATCTCCGCGCTTCCTCCGCAGCTCCTGTAATGTAGTCGGAAAGGAATGGAAATAAATCTCTCCCTGTTCACCTCGCTGAATAGCAGTATATTTAATTCTAAAGTAAAAGGAGAACAGCTCGGCACATAAATCACTTCCGACAAATTCGTTCTCCTCAGTCTATCCAAGCTACGGGTTTCATGGGGAAATGTAGGCTTTTAGTATACTGATATTTCAGTACCATTTCCTTTTTATATATATATATATATATATATATATATATATAAAGGAAAAGGCTCGAGTAAAAATGTACATTTTGATATTTCTTTAGTTCTATGTAGATTTTTGGAGATTTATTTTCATCAGAGAGTGATTAAATCAGTTTTGCTGGCCCGTTTGTAACAAGCTAATGCGTTTGTTCTGGTACTGTGACAAGTTTATCAAACAATTCAATATCTACGGAAATGCAAGGCTGTTCATACAGTTAAATGCCGGATACACAAGCCTAACTTCTTTGCATATGCATATTCTACAGATGTACTGAGAAACCGTATGGTAAGACCCATATGAAGCTTAAAATTTTCCCTCTTGTTCATGTAATGGAAGCAATTACCTGGCTTTTCAGACGAAGAGACTAAAAATGAATTCAGGGGAAACACAGACATGCAAGAAGCTACGTAAAAAAGGTCTTTATTCTCTACGTGTTGAGAAGTAACCTGGTGACTGCTGCATTCAATTTATCCCTGAGAACATGGGAAAAAGTGGGACTTTTTCCATCAATATCACGGATTCATTGACTTAAAACAAGTTCCTACGTCTTGTTGAAAGTTTACTTGCTACGATTTTGTGTTTTTGCAGCTGGCATCCAGCAATACGTTAAACAAATCCATGCAACGCTAATAAAAAAAACGAGAACTGCCTCTGACCGTTCAAACAGCTTTTGTGTTTTATGTTGTGGCTTTTTCCGTCCCTTTCCCAAGCATTGTGATCGCAGCGACGATACCAAAGTGACCAAGGGATTGAGCAACTTGGTGCCGCTGCGTAAACAGAGGCCTCCGACGTTCTGCGTTTCATGTGTGAAACGGGTTCGAGTGAGGCCGGGGGAGAGGCGGGGAACAGCCCACACTTGTTGTGGATTGCTCCCACACTGGAATGGAAGGAGAGCAGATACGCTGAGTCAACGCAGCACGTTGATGGAGAGCCGCGTTGAGTGAAAACAATAATTAGTGGTGTTTTTAAAAGCTGTTATGAAATACTATGGGACTGTAAAGACCCTTGTCGAAGATGAATGATTACAGCGTGAGCGTTGAATGTTTTTAATTTCTGTTTGATTGCTCAATTGTAATATTGCTCTTACAATGCTGTGAGCACATTATTGATACGGCAGCTCACGCCAAAGAACCTTGACCCTTATTTATTGATTGAATAAGGGCTGAACAGCACTAAAATATCTCTCGACTAAAGAAGATAGTGCTAAATTTGTAAAAAGCAAAGAACATTGAATCCAAGAATGAAACCTTCATGGGCGTGAGAATTACTGATGCATACAAATCAAAAAGATGTGTCAAACTCTACCTGGTAATGTTGATTTGTGGTTTGGTTTCAGCTAAATTACAATTAAATTGGGCTTGTTCTTATTTTTTGTGGAGATGAACCAATCAGATTTTAAAGCTTTGGCTGGATGTCGAAAGATGCAACTTTGTTAAGTCGTACTTTCTCTCACTTTCTCACAGCCTGAATGAATCGCAGGTATGCTTCGACCAATCTTAGAAAATACAGTCTCCCTTCAGACATCTTCTTGAGTTTCAGTTCTTTATAAAGTTTCTGACTTTATTTTTAAATGTCTTTCTGTTTTTAAAAATTTGCCAACAGCATGTTTCTCCTTCCAAGAACAACTTCCGCACCGAAAAGCAGTGGTGTTAGCATAACCTTATATCACTCTAAAAAGTGAAAATCCTGACCCGGTCAAATCAGTTCTGCCAGGAGGAATGGGACCGGACTCTAGCAAATCAGTTTTGACCCAAGTCATACAGTTTGATACTGACAAAATGTATGAAAGCTTCTAAACTCAAAGAAAGCTGCACAGAAAGTCCTCTAAAAAATATATTTTCGCAAAGTTTTCTGGCATTTAGCAAACAGGAATCATTTTGGTAATTCTTAATAGTTTGAAACGAGAGACATTTGGTCTGATTGAACTTTTGAGACAGTGAGAAAAAAATGAGACCGCGTAGTTTTATTTGTTGTGCGTATATATGTGGTTTTGATTGTATTCGGTTCAAGTGGAAATAAGTTGAGAGGGAAAAGTTTTGTCTTAAAACCTGCAATCTGTATGAGACTTTTGTTCTGTAAAATAAAATGAGCATATCATTGTGTGGAAAGCGGATCGAAACCGAGATGTGCTGAGAGACAGAGAACAGCGAAACACTTGAAGCAGACCTGTAAACGGTCAGCTGCGATTTTTGTCCCTAAACCGTCTTTCCCTTTGGGGAACGGCTGCTGGTTGTGGTGTGCAGACAGAATGAAATCACTTTATCTTTACCGTCGTCGTCTTTTGTACTTGGGAGGAGACATGACAACACAGAGCAACTGGGACTAGGTCTTTATTATCCCCGAGGGACAATTAACGTTTATGGCAACCAATCATTACCACTCAGCGGAGTCGAAACAGGTGCACCACACCTCTACAGATAAACTCCTCAGCAAGTCTGCTGCAGGGAACTAGGAACGTTCTGCATGTTTGCGTTGGACTCTATCGGAATGAAAAGATGCACATTTCAGGTTTTGTTGACGGAGAAGAAACTTGATGTTTCTTTACAGTGAAGGTCTGCTCTGAGGCTAAGTGATTGATCACCTTTCTGTTTTCGCCTCAGATTTATCAGCTTATTGATTTAGAATTGCCTCGTGGGAATAAGACGTACCTAAAAATCATTGCCGTGTCTCGTTGTTTTCGGTTGGCACAGAGACAGAAGTAGAAAAAGCAGTTTTCATTTTGTTGAAGGTGCTTTCACTCAAGTTCTGACATGAAGACTTTGAGAGCTTGGCATGAATTCAGGTTGTTAAAAGCTGAATTGCTGGAAGCATTGAGTTTTTATATCTGCGCTGCTGTTTGTTAATTTAAGAGATTTTATGTGTTCAGAAAGTTTGGGTTTGCTGTTGCCATTCCTCTTGTTTCTCAAAGGGCAGGCCTTCTGCTGCTTGTGGAGTCTCTAGGTTTTGATCTTGTCAATTTTGAGCAACTTTGGCAGGTGACCTTTTGGTTTGACAGTATCCAAGCAGCATCATGTATCACTTCTCCTTAAAACATGACGTCTCTTTAGTTTTACTCATCACTTTCTGTTTTTATTGTTGAGACTAAAAAGCGAGAGCTCCGAAGACCAGCTTAGAAATGATACCAGAGTGCAGCAGGATATTGTTTTATAGTCACATTTGTTTTTTTTCTGCCCCCAAACACACCAAGGAATTTGCCCTTAAAAGTGCATTATATGATCATTCTACCCAATAAGTAAAAAGTGCCGATCTTTTGTCATCTTAAAGTACTGATAGGTCATAAATTTTGTATTCCTCAGATCTTGCATCAGTGTTTGTACTTAATAAGCAGCAGATGGTGTCATAATTGATCACTGCAGAGTACATCTGACCCACTTTTTCCAGTGTCCATTGAAGGTGGGAGGATCGAAAAGCCGAGTTCTGAGTTTGACTCTCAGATTCGTTCGTATGTAGAGTCAAGAAAGATGAGCTCTTTGTGCTGCGGTGCTCAGATATCTGATGCTTCCTGGCATTGGCAGAAATGTTGGAAAGGCACCAAAATTCTGTTCTAAGCGGGAATGATGCTACATAAGAACTCGCAATTCAAAACTCTTTTTGTCAGTTTTTATAGTTCCTTGTGTCCATGCAAGAAACAAATAGAGATGTTTTACATCTCTTGAAAAAAAAAAATTGAGTTGAATCCTTTAATTACCCTTATTTGCATACTCTAAAAGTGCCTTTGACTGCCTATTTTAATAGTGCAGACACCAAATACAACCTAATTTGCATTAAGACGGATAGTGGAAACCATCTTAGCACTACCACAGAAGCTAATATCTACAGTCTTGCTTATCTGTTCGTTATCTTTTCAGTGGAAAATAAAAATAAAAATGTTTCTTTATTGGTGCTTTGCAAACGCCAGTCCACAGTGTGTCATGTGACATTGTGCCTTGGTGTTTTACTTCCATAGCTGCATTTTCTTTGGCTATTTTAGATATGCTCATAGATTTCAGAACATTTTAAACAGTGCTTTGCATTTTATATAAGCAATTAGCACTGCTAGAGGAGCTAGCTTCGACAGAAACACCTGTAGCTCTTTTAGTTTCCTGAGAGTTTAGATCCTGACCTAAACTCTGCGATTTACGAAATGCTTCCATCATTTTCAGATTTCACATCATGCCTACCACATAGGCTGAAAGCACAAAAGAGTAAAAGAGAGCAACTTAACTGTACTGAATTTAACCTTCCTGTTATCCGCTTTTAGTCTCACTCACTCCTAGGCCAAACAGAGTTGTGAAAAGCTATTTAAAAGGAAACCACATTTCTCTGATTTCATTCATTCTGAACATGGCTACTTTTGGGGGAGGGGCGGGGGGGGGGGTTCCCCACTTAGTAACAACTTCTACAATGAAGACTGTTGTGTTCAGTGCAGCCTGGTGGTATTTTAAGATATTCCTTGATCAGTGCCTGAAAAAAATTGTTTTTTTTTTTTTTTTCAAACAACTTCTATCTCTTGACTAATTTCTTGTTGCCTTCCTACCTTCGAGTTCACAACAATTCCACAAACCAACTCGCCAAAGGAAAATGTGCGTCATCCTTTGTCTCTGCAATGTTTTTCCTCCTCTTGCCATTTGCTCTTTCTGTCTTATTACATTTACCCTCCTCTCCTTCCCATCATGCATTCTTCCCTCGAGTGTCCTTGTCTGGATCACAGTCAGTGGATGCTACAGAGAGAAAAGGGAGGTCAATAGTTTGTCTCCCAGGCTTATAAATAATATGACTCAGAAGCTGACAGAATGGGTTTGGATGGTGGCAAAGAAAGAGGGGGATACTTTAACTAGCACCACCACCAGCAGCTGCTGCTGCTGCTGCTGCGCCCTTCCCTCTCCAGCTTGACTTGTGTAATCTAGGCGACAAAATTCTTGTCTGACCTTGCGCCGTGTCTCTTTTCTGTTTGTTGTTCTTTAATGGAGTTTTTCTCCTTCCTCTCGTGCGTCACCGCTGGTGTAATAGCTGAGCAAGAAAGTGTTTTCTTGTCTAAGAACCATGTAATCGCATTACCCTCCACGTGTTTCAGTGTAGAACGTGTGTGCATGTGCGGCGCTGGCTGGCTGACTGGCTGGCGGCGCTTGCGAGATTTACACACTCTCACGCAGACAAAGCAATGCCGTTTTCAAACATGTGCGTCAAGCGTTCTGGGGTTATGTGAAACGCATTCACGCTTGCGCGCGGATGTTTTTTTTCCACACGCATGACCGTGTCGGCGAGTGCTTCCCTGTTCCCCGACGCCAATTGAGCGCTCCTCCGGGTTTTTTGAGCGTCACAGTTCACTGCTGGCTGCTGCAGCGAGGGTCTCAGGAGAGCTCTGCCGTGCTGCAGCCGAGCAGCTCAGGGGAGAGGATTGTTGGGGTTGCTGAGGTGGGGCGGGGGCAGTACAGATTTCCTGTGGTGCCCCCGCTGCTCGGGGTGAACGGCGGTGTCAAGTGTTGGGTTACAGCTCAGTGTGGAGTTCTGTGCGGCACAATCGCTAGCACCAGCGAGTCAACGACCATCATGTCTCAGATGCATAAACATTGTACGCCACGCATGCTTGCACGGTGATGTGAGATCACCAGTGGACTGGTACATCATGATAAAAACCAGGCATACATACTCCGAGCTTCCAATGTCTGACTGGATGCTTGTAGTGCTGACTGTCTCTCTTTCTCTCTCTCTCTCTAGAAATATTTATATGCATATACGTATGTCCTTCGAACACTATGAAAAAATGGCCACACTGATGCACTGATCCACTATTTTCATATCCTATATCTGAAGTTTAGTATCGGCCGATACGGTCTGATGCAGAAAAAACGGTGTTGAATTTACTTGAAATGTTTCTCTTTTTTAATGAACTGAATTACATGTTTATGTGGTAACTCTGCACCAGTACAACTCATTTAAATGCACCAATAGCTTCACAAGCTTGAGCAAACGTGTAAAAACAACTTTGATTTGTTCAGTCAACACAAGGAGGAGTATGACAGTCAATGTAAAATAAACAATGAAGAAACGTGAAACTGACAAAAACAATAGGTTGACTACGTTGATCAGACATGTAAAAGACAAACTGCAACAAACCTTCTTTTAAAAGGTTCAGAAAGTATTATTAGGAATTCAAAATATAATGTAAAATAATGATTGATGACGTCACTCAGAGCTTGAAGTATAGAGTTGGACTCAATAGATATACTCTTACGTATCGGGCACTTTTTCACTGATGCCCCATCTGGAACTTTTTAAAAATATCTGAACCGATACAGATATTATCAGATCGGTGCATCTCTAGACCGACATTTCCTCTCTGTTGCAGCCAAACGCCCCAGAGTCCTCCCACTGCATCGCCATCACTGTCACATGATCCAACAAATATCACATGACCAACCCCATCCTGACACACACACACAAACTGCAATTAAATGAAAATATCTGACCGATACTGACATGTTAAAAATGACTAACATCGGCTGATACTCATGTTCATGCCAATTTGTTGTGCAACGGTAATTTATTCTAATAGACAGAACACAAAGTAATAGATAATAATTTGACAACGTTCTTTTTCCTTCTCTTTTGTAAGCAGAAAATGTTGTCCATTACCAGGACATCCACGGATAGACGCAGCATTATTTTTATTTTAAATGTGCTTCATAGATCTTCTGCAAAACCTGCACACAAACAAGATATCACCAACCTCTGACATTTGCTCTCTGCTAGTACAGAAACAAGTTAGAACAAACCCGCTCCACAGCAACATCTGTGGATGCACTTACCCCCTTCCTGGGTCATCTTCATCTTCACTAACAGTAAGAACATCTCGTTCCTCTGCCAAAAGCCAGTTCAGTGTGCACTTGCAGCTGTTGGCAACCTATCTGCGTTACATCGTGGATCCAGACACAACTATGTTTTTCTTTCCCCCCTGCAGTCAAGCATCTCCAGAATCTCCTCCCTCATTCAGCAAACTCCTTTTCTTGTCCCGCTTCCATAATTGTTGCCTCGAACTGTTCAAACATGACACAAATAAGGTTTGCTCAATTGCATTTTAAGCTTCTGTGCAAAAAAGATAGAAACAGATATTACAAAAAAAAAAAAAAAAAAGTTAATCAAATTAAATATTTTAAATCAAATAGACAATGCCGAGTATTGTCACTGGCAACCAAATTTGGAAAGAACTCTGCAAAACGAAATGTCGACCAACTGCTCACAAGTACGCATTATTTACTTCAGGTTGTGAGCCAAAAACGCCAATCTGTCCACTGGCTTGTGCCGTGTTAAAACATTTCTACTAAAATCATCCACTGAGACATATTATTTCAGGATATTTCCTCCATGTGAAAAGACTGCCATATCGTGAGTCACGAGACTGAGTCCTGTCTCCCAATTGGCTTCTGAGGACTTCGATGCACCTCGTTTTTTTTTTTTTTTTGAGATGGTATGACTGCTTTAAAGCAAAGTTACACATCTTAAAAACAACCTTTACAATTCCTCATATGATGTGTATGACCCACCTCTGGTAATCACTATGAATAAGACATAGCCAACGTGATAGAGCGCCTGCCCTTTTTCTTCCGGAGAATAAAGTGCCCTTCTGAAATCTTTTCTTAGTTTTCTTTTTTCTTACATAGTATTTTGGGTGACCCTGAACAGCATAACGTCTGTTGATTTGAAGTACGTGTATGTACATGATGTTCAAGCTGTGCCTGTACAAGTTGTGCTTGAATACTGGACCTGTATTCAAGCGGACTATGTGAGAGCTAATTTGCATGAAAAGATGTTTCAGTCTCTCGATGAGACACAAACCAAAATAAAAGAAAATACCGACTATTTACATTTACGTGCTGCATTTTGTTGGTCTGTCACATAAAGTCAAGTACTGGGAAAAGTCAGTTTTTTCCTCTGAATAAAGCGACAATAAATTTTTTTCTTCTCTAATTAACTGACAAATAGCCTTTGTGTTGATATGTTGTGGTGTTTGTAAAAGGATCTATGATTCTAATGGTTTATTATTCCACTTTCTTTCTGAGAAAATAGGGATCACAGTAGCCCAGCTTATCCTTCCCTTCCTTATACAGTAAAATTCCTCCAGATTCTATGATTTTCTTAAATGAGATTATACACAGTAGAGGAAAAATTATGCAAATCCCTTTCAGTCATTGTTAGAGAGACAATTTTATGAAACAGCCTGTGATTTTCTCATGCAATTGCATCATCCGTCAGGTCTTTTAACAACCAAACAGCTCCCCATTGCTAAAGTCTCTAAATCAACATTATGGCCACCCAAAACACGCCTAAAATACGAGAAAAGGAGTTGATGCATTACGGTTTATATGCATACATCACTCAATTTCAACCCAAGCTGCTTCTTATTTCGCGCGGTAACACTTGGTGCAGACGTGCGCACGCCATTACGGCTGAGCCTCTCATCATTTTCAGCAGCCGAGCGCTACCTCAGGAAGAACTGCCGCTCTTGGGGAAGAGCTCTCAAAGAGCAGTTTGGCGTCTCGTTGGTTTTCTCTCTATAACATTTGGATGTATCGCGGTTTGAAATGTCATTCCAGCTCTAAATTGACTCTTCAGGGGTACCTCGGCTTCTCTTGGTCTGTCGTTCAGCATTAGAGGGCGAAGATGAAGGCCTCGCTTCCCGCATCGATTCAAGTAAAACACGATGCTCGAGCAAACGCGGTTGCGAAATCTCCGTTTGATTGACCGACGCAATGAATCCGACACTCCCTTATTAATTAGGTAAAGTACTTGGGAATTTAGTATTTGATCTGTGCGTGGTTCAGATGCAAGAGCGGAGACGCTGTGATTTTTGTGGGCACCACGGTGTCTGTGGCCATGGAGCAAAATTACTGCACTAAGCATTTCCATAATGGGTTATGGTATAACATTTTGTGCTGGTATCTGCTTTGCTCTGACCCGGCCTGAGCAGTGCGGATCACGTTGCACGATTCACACAGTGCCTCATTTGATTACAGGCGCCACAGAAGGGGGATCAGAGGCAGATCTGATGACTGTGCAGTTCACGAGGCTCCGCCGCAGTTTTTGTAGGACATCCAATAAAGTCTCTCTGGAAGGCACAATGAATGGTCCACAATGTGATTTAAATGGGTTATCCCCAATTCATCGAACTCTTCCCCGTTCACTGTATTTACAGCTGTGTGTGTGTGTGTGTGTGTGTGTTTGTGTATGTTTGTGTATTCTGGCTGCTTCTCTCAGTGCTGCTTTGTTGGTATTACATCAGATCCTCCTGTTAGAAGACTAAATGCTCGTCTTTGGTTCTGTGAAAACCAGACTTTGATTTCATTCTACAGTGGCTTTGCAAGAGTATTGATGCTAAGATTTTTTATTTTTGTATTACAAAATGGAACCACAAACCTCAATCTGCTTTACTGCTGAAACAATTAATCGGATTCGTTTAATCGATTATTGAAATGATCCTCAACATCAGCATAATTTTTCTTATTAGACATGTCAAATCTGCGTTACTCATTAAACTAGGAACGTAGAGCGGATCACCCCAGTTCTGAAGTCCTTAACCAGCTTTTAAGCTCCACAA
Source organism: Poeciliopsis turrubarensis (assembly GCA_010277015.1). NCBI lineage: Eukaryota > Metazoa > Chordata > Actinopteri > Cyprinodontiformes > Poeciliidae > Poeciliopsis > Poeciliopsis turrubarensis. The sequence continues at coordinate 1,959,275 of VMRN01000034.1, forward strand.
ATCTGGAACAAACTTCCAGAAAACTGCAAAACAGCAGAAAGACTGATTTCCTTATAAATCAAGTCTAAAACCCACATGTTTAGATTTGCCTTTGATTCATAATAACTGGAACACTGATCAATATATTGGATAAGTATTCTTGAAGATGGCATTTGACAAAATGCAACATTTATGGCTTGTTTCATAATTGTAACTGCATTTCGCTTTTATGCGGTGCATCTCTTTGAGCTGCCTTGTTGCTGAAATTCGCCACACAATTCAACTTGACTTTCATTCATCATGCTTTACATATGGATGTAGAGCTCTCCTGAGCACGACGTAAAGTTTTTTTCTGCGCTGGGTAACAGTTTTCACCGACTTCTCCTTTGATTTAGAGCATAAAAAGATGTAGAAGGTGCCACAGCAAATGCGCCCCTTCACTTCATCAGTCTGCTTTCTGGCAGATGCGGCCTGATCTCGTCTTAGAAGTGGTGTATAATGAGCATGTGTGCTTGTGTGTTTGGGGTTCAGTTCAACCGTGAATCTCTCTCTCTCTCTCTCTCTCTCTCTCTCTCTCTGTCTCGGTGTGTATATGTGTTTACTCAGCTACGGATGAATGCTCCGGCAAGCAGGCTGCATGTGCTTTGTCAGCAGTGTCCCTCCAGACTTCTTCAGGGGAAGGTAGAGACTTAGTAATGGACTGATTTGCCTACTGCTTAGCCCCATCCTGCTGGTTCTCTGGGGCTGCATAGCGGCGCATTCTCCGCGCTCTCGTTAACAAAGCCGCTACGGATACGAGGGGACACCTTTTGTCAGTTTTGCGTCACCCCCTCCTGTAAGGAGAGAAACACTAGCAGAGCCATATTAGCATATCCGGATGGGTAAAAGTGGTGTCTGCTTGCAAATGAATTGGTGGGGGGTGGAATAAAAAAAAAAAAAAATAGCACTTTGACTGAGAATGACTATTTTACACCAGCACTGTTGCAGAAGCGCGGCCTGATAATAGCACTTACCTTGCAATAAAGATTGGTGTCAAAACCGGGCTTTTGAGCGCCCCCCTGTTCCGTCATCGCTCTCCTTTTGGATCTCTATCTCTTGCAGACGTGCTCTGCCCTAATTTGAAGTCTCTGCACTCAGGGTGATGTTTGTTCCCAGATTAATATGAGCCCGGTGGCTTTCAAGACAGTGTCAGATCATTAGCAAAGTCTGCGTCATGTGTTCGCAGCAGGGAGGGTGGAACATGTGTCTCAATTTGTCTGTGGGAGCCCGCGTCAAAGCCGCCTTTCACAGAGTCTGAATCAATCAGTTTGTCTTATCTGATGCCCTTCGCTAGGGAGGAATAAAAGAACTCCATTGATTTTAAAGATGAGTTTAAACTGATCTTCCCCTATTAAAAACCCAGGCCAAGCACATGCTTGCGTGCGCGCCAAGTTCCCATTCGTTGCTTTGGAGTTCGGCGGAGTAATGCAGAATCAAAGTGCGTCGGCCTCTTGAAGCCGTTTCCTGGATCCATTGTGTGATCTCATAATTCTGTAATAACTAGCGGATCGCACAAAAACGTGGAAACAACGGAGTAAAATGTTAGCTTTTATTTCGACGGCATGACTTTTCTTTCAAGCAGCATATAAAAGACGTGTTACTCAGCCGTAGCTCTACTGGGTCGGGAAGCGTTTAATTCCTTTCCAGACTGGCATCCAGTGGTCAACGGGATGAATTTTGAGGAAAACAAAGCTACTGCTTTGTGATTACAGTAGTAAGGGAGTGCTCCATTTCACCCAGCACAGTCTGACCAGCTCACAGTACGGGAACAGTTCTTTAAAACCCAAAGGTTGTTGGCCAATGGAGGAATTGAAGGCAGTGGATTTTTTAAATGAATTTATTTCTTTTATTTTTTTTTATGGTCCATGCCAAATATTATTGGTGAAACCAGTAAAGACTGAAACTCCCTCAGCCAAGAGACTTCCTCAATTTAATTTTCTTGGCAGAAAAAAAACATTTTCCCGTTGGAAAATGCCTTCCGTTGAGCTGTCATTCATCATTAATCCACTTTTAAACATTTTGCAACGGCCTGACAGCAGAGACTCACTCATGACAGCTTCCAAAACTTGCGGTGGCTGTTTTTTTTTTTTTTTTTTTTCTTGCATGCAGGCCGTGCGTCACTGAGTATCCCCAGGGCGCGAAGCTGTAATAGGGCGAGCTGGAACTTGCTGATATATAAACAGATAAAGTTATTTTGATGCCATGTGACAAGTTTAATGCTTTTAGCCGCCTCTATTAGCCACAGATTACATTAGGGATCATTGAAATCTTTTGGATTTTCTGTCCCTCATCAGCTAAATATCTAAAAACACTTGTGCCCTGACCCTTGTCCTGCGAACTTCTCATGTTGCCAGAAACAACTCTCCGTTTTGATAGTCAGTGGTCAAATGGGCTGCCCTGAGGAAAGGGAGGGCAAAGTGTCTGTAGTGGGGCTACGAAAAATTGAAAATGATCCATTCTCACGCAAATCTGTATTTTTAAAGAAATCTTTACGTTTTTTTATTTTTTTTATTTTTATTATGCAAAAATAATAACAAATTTTATTAGGGCACATAGTTTGCTGACGTGCCCGGTCATGATTACACTTAACCTCTGCCTATTTGCGGTTCAGTATTAAGGGATTCACCTATTTCTGGATTTTTTTTTTTGGTGAAATGTAACGCCCAAGTTATTCGCAGAAACCCAATGTATTTATAGTATTTGAAGAAAATTGCAACTCGAGAAGCTGAAATACCTATGCACCATGCTTCTCGGCACATTACTGGAGGCGTTTGCAAAGCAGCCAATCCAGCAGCAGCATTTGTTTACTGGCTGTATTCCCTACATCGGTGATAAGGAACACTTTACTTGGTATTAGCTCCTGTGGTAGTCCTGAGACTTCCTAAAATATTAATGTATGTTAAGGTGTGCCATTTGGCGTAGAAGGCAACAGGAAGTGGTTGATGGCTCAGCATATATTTTAATGACAAATTGCATGAACAAATTTATTGACCTGCGATTTTTGATTGCACCTCAATTCTTATGATAACGCAGCAGTTGCAAAGTTGCAAAATTGTATTTTTTCGACATTAGCTGCATGTCAACAAAGTTTTGTGCACGTGTGATGAAAACACGGCTACTGTAAACATGGTTGAATGAGTATTTTATAACCAATGGAAAATACAATGGATTTGACATTTTCAGCCTTCTCGTGTTAAGGATTAACGCAATTATGTTAGTAGTTAGCATTGGTAACTGCTATAAGTTGCAGTGTTTGTGGTGATTCCTAGTCGCGTGAGTAAATTCTTCACTGGGATTTCCAACAGGCTAACATACTATTTTATTTGATATACAAAAGATTGACTAGCCTTCCTGTTCTCCGCTGAAATTCTTGCCCTCTCTACACGGCAGCCGAGAAGAACATTCAACACATCTTCTAAGAGTTTACTCTTAAATACCTTCTTAAGTCTACATTATAGGTGAACACACAGAGCTGAATCGCAGCTAAGACTGTCAGGACAGCTTCGTTTGTCAGCTCTGTTATGGGTACCCAGCCTTGGCAGCTGACCTCGTTCCGGATAAAATGGGTGCACATCTCTGGAGCTGGTTAGCTGCTAACGCTGGGAGGCTGCCACGTGGGTAGATCGCCTCTCCGTTCAGCCAACACAAGCATCGCTCTCAACAGCTTGGATGGAAATTAAAGTGAGCTTTTTTAGAAGGAGCACCAGCACTTGGCTCCTCTGAAAGATTATTACACGCGCCTGCGCTGTTGATTCCGGTGCCAAGTTTCAGGTCACAACAGCAGCATAAAAACCTGAGCAGCTGCAGTTTGGAGCTCACAAAACTTAGTCTGTTTGTCACGTTGGCTGTTGCAGCGGGGATAAATGGAAAATTAATGAAACTTGGAGCGTGTTAATGGTATCGTTAACTTTGCCGATGGAACTACTGCAGCTCAATGCAACAGTTCACGGCAGACACGACCGGCTCTGAATTCTTGATCAATTTCTGCCGTTTCCCCCAGTGAGCCAGTGGATGTCACAGTCATAAGACAAGATTGGGCGATAAGGTGGATTTGTTGTGAGCGGCCAGGGGTGACTCAGAGAGGCCGTGAACACAACAAAACCATGAGGTGAGAACTATATGTAGGAGGTGATGAGCAAGAAGAGAGCACAGAAAAGCCAAAAAAAGCAAAATCATGACAAGGATGTTGTTTAAATCTAAAACCCATGTCCTGAGAAGAAGCACGAAAAAGGCTAAAATTAACTCTCTAGTAGCTTTACTATTTTTTTCCGTTGTACTTTCATTGAGATAAAATCTACTCTTCCCAAAACAAGATATGTGACATCACATAAGACATCAGTTCTGAGTTAGTACATCCTTTTGGTATTTTTCTTAACGTTTCTTCTTAATTCTTTTTATTTTTGTAAATCAAATTCCTTCTTTAAAAAGCGTTCAGTTGTACGGAACAATGTCTGAGCTATTTCCATTCAAAACTGGGCACCGACTTAACATTGGGTTAAACTTGGTGAAACATGAATGGCCAGATATTCTTATTAAAGTTCATCTGCAATTACAAGTGAAGGCGTTCAGAACAAAAAACAAAGCGTGGTGAGGTTGAGTCATTCAATTAATATGATCTTCGAGTTTCTTGGAAACTGGTGCACCACCTGCTGCAAAAGATCAGCCAGTAGAGAGACTTGGGGCGCTTTCACCCCATTCCTATTTACTCAACTTTAAACTTTAAGCTCATTTGTCTCCAAAGTCTGGTTAGTTTGGAGAGGTGTGAATGTGGAATCAAACTCTGATGCGGACGAAAAAGAAAACCCCCCAAAAAAACCTCTGGTCTCCCTTCGGTTTATATGAACGCTGGTGTGATTTGAACGTGTTCGTGATCACCAAGCGGACCAGAGACCGAGCGGACTGTAAACGCAGGGCATTCTGGGTAAAACAAAACAAAAAATCTTGTGCTTTTACCGCGAGAGCGAACCACTCCAGCTGAAAATGTAACAAAAGGTTGCAATTTTAGTCCTCAATCTGACAGACTCTACCGAACTATACAAGATGTGAAACAGCCTTATACTGTAATTTACCAAGTCATAACTTTTACCCCCTCAATGAATTCACCTGCACGACAGCCTATCCCATCAGCCTTTCCAACATAGGTGAGAAAAATTTGGCCAAGAGTGTGGTAACGTTGTCCACGCAGTGCTAATGGGCCGGCAAATCATGTATCTGCTTGAGATACGCGATTTGGTTTGGGTTGAGGCTCGGGCCTCACCATAGACAGGTCACTGGTCCATCACAGGGCAACACAGGACAAGCAACCATCCACACACATATACACCAAGAGAGACTAATTAACAGTCACCAGGTGAACATGCAAACTCCACGCAAACCCCACGACGGTATTTGAACCCTTCCTGCTGCGAGGCTGCAGCGCTACCCGCTGTGCAGCCCAAACAAAAACCAATAAGCTGGAAAAACTCAAAATAAACAGGTTTGCAATGGTCACGGTTCTGAAGGCGGTCATTGTTTTCTACGGTACAGCATGCCACCCAGCTACAGTGGCTGTCAGCGTCTCCGTCCTGCTTTGTGTGAGCCCTGCTGCTCGGCTGCCTGCCCCGCAGCCCAACATCTGCTGAGCGCAGGAAGCATTTGAAGGATAATTAAAAGGACCGGCTTCCAACTCATTTCCCGCCTCCCATGGCTAAGCAGCAACATGCTGTTTGACAACAAGAACTGCAATTATTCAGTGAATTGCGAAGAGAAACAAGTAAGTATCAAATGTGAGCAACAAGCAGATGTCTTTTAGCTTTGAACGTTTTCCTTTCGCGTTTGCTGTGCTTTCAATCGCTGGAAGGTCAATCGCCAACCCAAGAGCTGTGTCCTTTTGCACGGCCAACAGGAACACTGCTCTCTTGTTTAGAGCACTCTGAGCATGCGGCCGAGGATTTGTAAGAGCCGCCTCGGTGCTCTATGGAGCCAGCTGAAGCTCACAAAAGGCAGCAAATGTGCACTTTCTTCACCCCTCACTAAGCCTTTTCAAGAAGATCCTCAATAAAGCGTTCCCTTACTTTAAGGGACGGGTTAGTGTACGCCGTTAAACAGCAGCGAGGTGAAATATCACATCACCTGTAATGAGAGCCGAGTTGCCTGGATGACACTAATGAGTTAGTGTGACTCTGAAGTGCTGGCTCACTCGGAGGAGATGTTAATCAAAACGGCTTCGCCAAACGCTCAAGGCTGCTTTTTGTCTTACGAGCAGCCAAAAGAAAACAGAAAACTCGGATTTCATTTCGAGCGACAGGCTTCGAGGAAGGATTTGTTTAGCTTCCTGTAGCTGTTAAACGAGGAGTCCATTATGTGTCCACGAAGGAAGGAATGACAGTGGCAGCGTGTGTTAGCTGATAAAATATGAGAGTTGAGCTGAAAAGGGACAAAAGGGATAGTTTGTATTCTTTTTAAAAGAAATTTATTTAAAGTCTGGTTCTGTGAAGTAATTGATGAAGTGAGACGATGTCAAGCGAGTTTTTAGCAAAGGGAAGAAATCTGTAGAGAAGAGACAGCTGACCAGACAGTGGGGAAATTCAGGTGCAGCAGCAGAGAAAAACGTTAGCGGAGAACAATCTGACTTTACTTGGACAGTAACAATTTCTTTTATTTTCTTTAAGGAAATAATCCAACTAAACCAAATGTTCTCAATACTTAGTTAAATAATCCTGCAGGTTTCACATAAAAGTGTTTATTTTTGTATAATGCCCAAATCTGTGGTCATAATTAATGACTCATGATTCAGTAGGAACAAAAATCTGATTTATTGATTCATTTTTTAGCCAGCGGTCATTCATAAAGTCTGTTCCACATAAAGATGAAAATAAAAGCGTCAACAAAAGTATTTAGTTATTCAGTTCAAATTTATATAATGAAGGACAGCAGCGTAAACAATGTTTGTTTGTACATTGGTTTTCTACCCACATACTAATTTGCAAACCCTGTCTTTGTTTGGACCTTTTTTTAAAAGACAGCAAAATTAAAGTGAAAGATTCCTGTCACACCGAGTTAGAAATGCTGACTCACTGAATTTCTGTAACTATAAACAAAACAAAAATGTACAAAACTGCATTTCACAGACCTAATTCAACAAAGTAGGTTGTTCAGGCTGCACGTCCACACATGTCCGGCGTTTTTGGACACCAAAAATGATCACGCAGGAAAACGGGGTCCAGAGTGGATACAATTCAAAATGCAGGTTTCATGTGTCAGGAGGTAAATGCAAACTGCGTCTTTATTTATTTTAAACAATGGCGTTGTAGTTCCATCGCTCTCTGCAAACTGCATTCAGCTCGCTCCCAATAAAAGAAAGCTTGGCGGCTGCGTCGTTCGCTGTTCGCACTGTTCTTGGCGTCGTTCTGTGGCAGTGTTACAGCGCCACCAAGTAGTCTGGCATAACTACTGCAGTGTTGGTCCTGTGGACCGTTTACAAAAATTTACAAAGTTCGTTTCAGCGTGGAGGCGTAAGTGCAGGTCAAGTGGAAATTGTCGAATTCAGATTTTTGAATAATAAATCTGCTAATCTCTTGGGAAGCCTTTGGCTGTTTTCTAAGGAACGGGCATGTTGCAGTTTGAAGCCATGCTAGCGCCAATATCCAAGAGTACGGCGTTCATGGGTTGTTGACGACTCAGAGCTTGACGGGGTTCAGGGGTCAGGCTGATGGATAAAACCTGCAGCCTCCGCAAATGTAACTTTACGTTGGGACAGGCTTGTTGTTTGATTGAGAAAATGAGACCACATTTAGCTGGACACGCAGGTATCAGATTGTCTCTTGCTAAAGTTTAAGATTTTCTATTCCCCTCGCTGATCACTTCATTAGACCAGATTGTGCCCATTTTTGCTTTCAGAACTGCCTTAAGTGTTAACGCTATATGAGCTACGCTTAAACGATTGCTTGACTTCCCTTCAGTGTCCCTTTAATTTGCTACATGTGGTAACAAGCAATTGAACAAGACCTCATAAAAGGAATCACGAGTTTACAGTATTTTATCCTTCAGATACAAACATTTTCATTGTGTTGTTTTAATTAGCTCAAAAACGATCCCAGCTGCTAGCCTCCCACTGCGCTGTTCTCTGCTCTTTTCCCGCTTGTCTTCACGCTCGCTCTGATTTGACATCTGTCTCCGACAGGTAGGGGCCCAATTTGTGATAGTTACTTCACACTGCCTGACTTCAAAAATCATAACTGTCCCTTTAATCTGCCTTTTTGTGAGACAGCAGTCATGTGAATAGGGACCAGAATGGACAGCCAGTCGCCTCTTTCCCTGCCAAGTCATGTGCAAGTCCCAAAGCAGTAGCAGCACTTGAAAGAGAAAGCAATAATCAATTTTGCATAGTTAGCCTCTGAAAGGCTTGTTTTGTTCTCTTTGCCCGATGATTTGAAACCAAAGAGGCCAACAGTGGCGTTTGTGATTTTTGTATATTTTTTTTTTTGTTTCATTGAAATAAACAGAAATATGTTGTCCAAAACCCCCGGCGCTGCAGAGAGTAAAGCTTCATTTCATTGTCTTTATAACCATGATGGGTTTGAGTGCTCTCTGAGCTTACAGTCGCGTTACGTTTTTTATCATCTGAAAGGGCGCTTTCACCACCCAATCTTCCAGGTCGAGATACTTGAGAGGACACATGCCTTTTAACCCAGCGTGTTCTCACAGGGCTGAGATTTTTTTTTTTTTTTTGGGCAGGACAGCCAAAGCAAAAGCTCTTTTGTTGAAACTGGTATATGCAAGTATTTATGGCTGCCTCAATTGGCTTTTGTTGGCAAACACCGGGAGGGGGTCGCAGTGATTTGCACATTGGCTCTAAAGTCTTTTGTCAAAGTCAAGAGAGAGTCAGTCAGGCGCTGCTGCGCCTGGCGGCAGCGAGCGAGGCAGGGTGCGGCGCGGCTTTTCTGTTTCCCCCCAGAACGTTGTTTATAGGCCGAAGATAGCGTCTGGGAACTTACAGGGGCCGTCTCGGGCTTTATGCGGCCGGTGTATATCAAATAGCGACATTTACCTATCTCCCCTCCTCTCCACAATGTTTGCATTATTCCGACTTTAAAGAAAGCGGTAAGTTCTGTTTTGGGCCAGCGTGAGATCTTCACGGTATTATCATGTTGAGTGGAAATGGCACGCCTTTAAAGTGGCGTATCCTTGATGGCTGGCTCGCCGGTGATTTCCACAAGGTCGGCTGTGTTTTTCACAATCCAAGTGAAGTGTGGTGGAATTTCTGTTTTAGCTAGTTGACCGGCGGTCTGCAGGAACTAGTGTGGGAGGGGCAGAACAATGTTTCTCTCTTGTCCATGCAAATGGAGGAATCTGTGGGCCCTTTCATCATTTTAACCCATATGACAGAATATTACTATAGTAGCTGTTGTAAACCTTGCCATTGGTATCATTAACCTGTTTTTGAAAACGAGCATCTAATAAATTAGAAAACAGAGATTTCCGATCTCCCGTTTTTATAAATCTTTGACCCCACTGCACGATTTCTTTTAACGTTTTATTGCCAAGAACATTCAAAACGTTTTTATTTTTCCTTCTGCGAGCTGAGATTAATTATTTGTCTGGGCAGAAGAGGCGACGTCTCAAGGTGTGTGGGAAAAACTATTACCTCAACTTAAACCAGAAGAAAGACATTTCTAAGTCCAGCATAAACTATGACTGCCAGAGGTTTAAGTTTTTAAAACTTTAGGTTGGCAAAATGACTGTTAATCAAAGGCTCTGTTTACACAGTTAAAAAGTTTTATACCACACGATGATGTGTACATAAAATTATAATGATTGGTTGGAACATATGACAGCCTTTCTCTGCCCCTATCAGATAGTTAAATCATCAATTAAGATAATTGCTGACGTTAGAGGCGGCCATTTTTCTGACAGATGCACGAGTTCAAAATATCCCATATATAAAATAGAGCAACTTTATCTTTGCCAGTTGAATGAAACTTTCCCAAGCCAATATAAGCCAACATCCTTAAAGAACAACTAACTACCACATCTTGCAGATTTTGTTGGTTTTGGTTCCTCTGACTCTTTAGACTCCCTAACTAGCTAGCCAACTTTTTCACTTATTTTATTGCATACACTGAAAACTATTGCAGTTCCTATTAGCTGTTATAATGCATTGCATTTGTAGCCAGAACTCGGAAAATGAAAATAGAAATAAACTGGAACGCCATCCAAAGTCTGACTTACCATGTGGAAAAACAGGAGCAACTCAAACTACCCCCAGTTGCGATCCTCACAATAACAGCAGTAAGTTTCAGTGGGAACTTGCTTATTTTACAAGGCACACGCCGAAGAGTGGGTCTGAAATGAATATTACATGTGGCGCCTGTAACTCTATGCTGAACAAATTTGTTGGTCAATTCAGGGTTGGTACAACGGGTACTTAGGCATCGGTGTGTCGAAATCCTGATTATATTAACTGGAACGTCGTCGTGTTCAAGGTCACTTGAGCACAACAACGTAACTTGAACACAGTGTTTTTGTACGTGGCATTCACTAGTTGGAAAAAGGTAAAGTTTTTGAGTATCTGTGTGGCCAACCACTCATTAGAGTCAGTCAGGCTGAAAGTCTGCCGATTCCAGTCAACGGATGATTTCTCGGTTTGTCTTCATGGAAGAACCTGTGTTAATAAATCATGTTTATTTGCATTCATTGATATATTTTTTTGCTCTTTGTGTAGCTGGTGAAGGGTTGATGAATGGCTTTCCCATCTGTTTGCCGCCTGTTGCCTCTGCCCCTCTCTGCATCCACACGTGGATGTGAAGCGTTCACTGACCCGTGACCAATTGCTTGTGTATAATTACTGTGATCACACACACTGCGTGCCTTTGGCCAGATGACGCCGCACGCCCTAAGGAGCGTGAACGGGGTCAGCCTCTTGCTGAAGGTTGTCTCCCTTCCTCCAGACGTGTCCTCTGCCTCCCCACAACCCTCACGGGGTCGGCCGGGTTATATGAAACCACGGCGACCACCTCGAATGCCAACATTTCCTGCTAAATGTCAGCAATCTTCAGTGTGTTTCTCTTTTTCCACTCTCCTTGTCTTAATAACCCTTGTAACGGGGTTCAGTTAACACCCGGACCAACCTCCCTTCCCCTGCCAAATTCCCCAGAGAGATAGCTGGGATTGTGCTGCTCCGCTTCGGCCCTAAAGATTTCCTCTAAGTGGGATGAAATGAGAATACGCTCAGCAGACCACAATGGCTCCATTCCAGGCCTTGCCTTGTACAATAAAACTTGGCTCTGCTCAATATGATGGGCTCTGAGGAAGCCTCTGGAATGTAGTAATTGAGAGAAGGGATGTAGTGGAAACTGTTGCCATTGCAGAGCACGGGTTTTTTATTTTTTTTATTTATTTATTTTTTTTTTATTTCTGTAGTGCATGCTCCTTTTGAAAAATCGATCTGCTGACCAAGAACAAACACCATTTCGCAGACAACTTCTCAGCTAGAGAGAGATATTTTGTTATCTTTTTTTATTTTTATCCTCAGTGTATTTTTTTTCTTCATTTTATCGAGTTTCAGCAGCAAATATCTCATTCTGATCTTTTATATACGCTATATCTTTTATGTCTTCATAGATCGTTTCTAAAATGTTCAAGTAAGGAGTTTTCTTTTTATCATGCTGACCTTCTAAAATAAAATTAAGCCTTTGGGCTTTTTATGATTCCTTCTCAGCTCTAACCTGTGAGGCAAGGTGTATCGTTTTATTAAAACTTGTTCACTTCTGTGGTTTTCAAATGTTTCTGTGCTCTCTTCTTACGCTCTGTAATTATAGACGTTATTATATTGCTACGGCAGCATTTTATTTAATACTCACCATCTTGTCAGTATGAAAAAAAAAAACAAACTTGAAATGATGCCCATGAGACGATCCCTATGTGATAACACAACAGAAAGAAATCGTCTTATCAGAAAATGTAATACTCAGATGAATTTCATTATCTGCTTGTTTTTAATTAGCGTAGAAAAAACAAGACAATTAGTGCTACTGCCGCCATTAAATGCAGTATTGGGATGTATGCATGATTTGATTCATTAAAAACTAAAGTGTAAAGTGCCTTTTAGGTGACATGTGGTGTTGACGCTATATAAATACACTAAATTCAATTAAACTGAATTAATATGTTGATGGTTACAGTTGAAATTGAGCTTATTTCTTGGTTTTCTGAAACAGAGAGAAAAAGCAAACATCCACAATAAACGCCCACTGGTTTTATTGTTAGTCCTAAAGTGCTTATTGCTCACGATATCACACCTCGTCTTCAGAAAGTAACACAGAGGGCAGAACGAGCTGATATGAGCTTAGACAGCACGTCTGTATTCCTCTGCTTCACAAACATGACACCCTCTGCAGTTTGAAAGGATGTGTCCATATGACTGGTACTACTTTAGAATTTACTCAATAAATACAGGGAGCTTTTATTGAAAGGATTTCATGCCGCATCGTTTGGACAAGAAATGCATCGAAAGAGAAGGTGGAAGATGAGGTCGGGAATCTTATGGACTTCTTATTTTGGGCATCAGCTGTAACTCCCAGCCAGTAAATATTTACTTATATCAAAAGCAAGAAAAGAGTGTTATGAGTTTTCTGTTTTTAGGTGGATGAATATTAGTGTGCAGCAACAAGTGTGGAAGGGGGGTGTTAGCATATGGTAAGGTAACCTGCCTTTGAATTTTATCGTTTACGTCAACTGTTTCTAATGCCACGCTTTAAAATACGCGTAACAAACAATATGGAGAAAAAGTTGCGTGACGGCTGAGCAGTCAGTTCCAAGACGCCAAGATGTTGTCCGAAAATCCCCAGCATCCTTCAAGTCTAGATTCGCTTAATTCAGATGGTTGAATGATCTCTTCGTCCTGTTAACGGGCGTGGAGCCTGCTGCTCACACATTCAGGTACAGACGCCATCACAGACACAACCACTATTGTTTTTATTCCACACACCAGGGCGTTAGTCAGTGAGACGGATCTCAGGGTTTCTCAACGGATGAAAAGAAGTTGTGAAAGAGGCCTAATATTCTCTGCTGTGTCTGTCATGGATTTTCTTTTTTAAAAGACTCCCTTTTCAGTCCTCTAAAGCGTCATCATCCCGCCTGATGATGATGACACATGTTGCCACTCTTCACGTTTGACGGTTTCAGACGGCATTAGAGCAAGCGTCGAGGCTTTTCTGATTGAATATGGAAAGAGTCGGGAAGCTACACCGCTGCCAGCTCAACACTCCTCATGAAAGAAGGATGTTTTCGAAAGCAATTAAAGGAAGGCAATAAACTCCCTTAACGTTACTTTCTCTTGCTCCTTGCTGACTTTTATTGGCAGGCATTCCTGTTTCAGCAGGCAGACCGTTCTGGAGAAAGGCAGCGTTTCAGTTGACGTGTAGGCGGACGTGTTTCCATTGAATCACTCACTGCAGTTCGCTTTAGCAGAGATTTTCTACCCAGCGACTTAAGCACGTTTAGCCTGCTCTGTCTGTGAAGCGTCTGCAGCTGATTTTTTTTTTTTTTTTTTTTTTGGGAATCCTTTTGAATTTTGCTTCCTGCTGACTTTGTGAAATGCATATTTAATGTCTTTATGGTAAACAGGTTAGCTAGCCCCGATAACAGCTCGGGTCCGGCTCAGATTCAGCTAATCCCCGTACCTGCTGAGTTGACCTTTTTTTTTAAAAAAAAGCCTTTGAAAAAAGCTTTGCTCGGGCTTCATCCGAGCAATATTAATTTGAGCTCTCTTGTTTTTCTGGGCTGTAAACAGACTCAAGCTAAACTGTTATCAAAAAAAGATTTCTATGTGCTTTTGTAAAATTCAAAATGATCTTCCAATTGCAAAGACTTGGGGCAATGTGTCAGCTGGCTTTACGCAACAATTAAATGATACAGAATTCCTCCTTATGGAGCTGCACAAAACTGTTGCGGTTCAGCGATGCAATAAAGGCATTGTGAAATGTGTGCATAGTAGTTCTTGGCTGTAGCTTGGTGGGAAAGTGCGACAAGCTTTTGACCCATGAAGATATTTTATGGCAATTTTACCAAAATTTGTTACGTCTTACAAAAATGTTTTTTATAACTTGAACTTTTACACATCTGTCTATATTTCTACCACAATCTGTAATGTATGGGGGTTAGGGTCAGGGTGAGAAATTGCCTAATCTGCAACCCTGACAAGTAAAGTAAATGCTTGCAGTAATGAGAGAAAATCAAAACTTCCTATAATCTTTTTCAGAGGGAGTAAAAGACTTCTGACTGGGACAGAGGTTCACCTTGCGAAGACAGGTTTGGTTAATAAACAAACCGCTACAGCTGCTAAAGGCTTTGATTGAAGCACATTCATGTGGCCAAGTACAAGCTCATACCAAAATTCATATGGAAATCTGAGCAACGACTTGAAAGTTAGATAAAAATGTCGGTCCGTGGACGTGTAATGTAAAAGACTTGCAGCTGAAAGGCGTTTCTGCAAACTATTTGACTCAAGTGATCTATGGCTTAACATTCCAATAAAATGCATTCGACTGAATTATAAATTCTTTGACTGTGCATAAAAAGTAAAACTTTACCCTCCTCAGCCCTTTCGAGGAGAAATAAAGCGAGTAAAATGTATTTTGTCTTAAATAACTATGTCCATAAATTACTCAAATCAACATCTGCTCCTGTGTGCAGACCCAAATGAAATGCACTGTTCATTTTGTTTCTCTCAGCTCGAATGCGGCTGTGGCAGAAATCCAGTAATTCTGCCATAAATAAAACATGCTCATTTTATTCACCAGTGAATAGACAGAGTCTCCTGATGGTTAATAAACGAGCTCTGCCACAAGATGTTCTGGGCCTTTTCTTTCCCCCCCGCTTTGCTGTTGAAGATTAAAGAAAATCACAATAAAACAATTGATTCACACTTTTCTGACCGCCTTAAGTCACTGCATTGCTTGTACCTTCCTTATGCTGTGTCTCCTCTTCCTCATTTCATTCATCCTTACATTTGATTCATAATATTTTCCCTCAGGACAGGTTGCATTGAAAGAGCATCAGCTTTTTTTTTTTTTTTTTTTTTTTTTTTTCTAAACCAGCCTTTAAGAGAACCAAATTAGATTATTGAAGGTCTGCGCTGAGAGATAAACTCTCCCTGTTGCCTTTGGAAGATACAAACACTAGACACATTGAGTGAATGAGTGCAGCTGTTGAACTAAATCTGAACCTGATGTGGTAAAATTGGTACATTAAAGTCCTGGGACTACTACCCCCCAAAAAAACAAACAAACAAAAAAAAGGTTGAACATGCTGCTTAAAGGTGTTTAAACCGCGAATCGCTGGTATTTTGTGTCACACAGGCAAAGTTTTTTTTTTTTTTTTCTTTTCTGAATGCTTTTTGCTTAATGGAATTATTATGCTGTCTGCTCACTTTTCAGTGAGACGTTCAAAATGGATGCCGGAAGCCAGAGAGAGTTTGGTCGCGTCTCATTGATGTGTGGAAAGCGCGCTTTAGGCGTGTAATGGCTTGCAGTGTCTAATGCTTTTGCGCTAATGAGAAAGGAAGATGAAGCTGCGGCGCAGCCGTCGTCTCAACAGACGACGGCTGTAAAGGCAAAGAGATGCCATGATGCATTGTTGGTTTACAACCAGGTTAAATGCATTCGCGTGGGATTTTACACAAGCCCACACAAAATAGTACATGACTGTGGAAATGGAGGAAAAAGGATATATTGTTGTCAGTGTTTTGCAGGGCCAGTCATTTGAATTCAACCCCTCTGGATCAACACGTTGTGGAATATGCGACATGTTTCTACCACCTGGAGACGTTGACGGTGTTTGCTGTCGAGCACACCTTGTTCAAAACACCTGGGTGTTTTGAACGTGACACCAAGGTGAGAAGGTTGAGAGTCGCCGCAATGTTGTGGACCAAATGGAGACATTGTTTGAAGAGCATCTGACGTAAAGGATTTGAACATCCAAAAATTTGTTTGATACATCAATGAGGGAAGATGAGGCCTTTCAAAGAATGCAAAAGTACTTGGGAGGAAATAGCTCAGACCCTGAGTAAGAATGAGGCGCTGTGTCGAATTGTGGGAAATGAAGGAATTTGTCACGAGAAGTGTAGGAAACTGGTACGCTTGATTATTAAATCTCAGCAATCCAGGGACCATTTAGTCTTCATGATGCTTTTTTTCAGCTTCTCAATGGTTGTGGTCTCGCCGTGACAAAATTTCAGAGTACAAGCAAAACTTTTGCGAGGATCAGAAAAGGGTCAGTCAGAACTAAAGGTGACTTCAAGAGGCATTTTGAAACGGTAAATGGCTCTTAATTATATACCGCTTTATCATTATCCCCCATTCTCACACTCGCATTTACACACTGATGGTGGTGAGAGACACCGTATCCACAGCTGAGCTCGAGGTAGGCTGGCAGAGGTGTTTCGCCCAAAGACGCAACGACTGAGATGGACAGATTTGGGGTTTAAACCGACAACCCTCCGATTACAGGAAACGCTCCTACCTCCTTGAGCTTCCGTTGCCAAGTAATAACACATCATTTGTGAAAATGTTTATTTTAAGTCACAATACATCGTTGGGTCAAACGCTGAGCCAGACTGACAGTAGTGATAAATCAATCGTTCAACGCTAGAAAACCAGAGGTTCACCTAATCAGAAAGTGTGTGTGTGTGCGTGGGTGTGTGTGTGTGTGTGAGGAAAGATTACTTCCAGCCGTGTGCAGCGCACAGGCCGGGTACCAGCTGAGACCCTGCAGCTGTCACTCATAGAAATGACTGGGATCTCTTGACCCCCACCCACACTGGTGAGTTGTATTTGCCAGAGTGCTGGCTTTGCCTTTTTGAAAGCTGTTCAGGGCTGGAGGGCTTTGCAGAGACACTATTTGACTTCATAGCTTAGCTGTCAGAAACACAGAAACGCGTACATCAGATTGGATCAAATCTGAAAGAAAAATAAATAAATAAATAAATAAAAGTTCAACATCTCGCTGTAATTTATATAAATTGAGTGTTTGTGTGTGCCTGGGGGTTGTGGCATTTCAATGTGGTTGGCAGTATTGATGCATTTCCAAGTGAGAAGGGAGATAATATTTTCAGTTTTGAACTTGTGATACAGAAACACAGAAGGGGGCCGCAGCATTGCAGATATTTACTCATTATTTGACAGCGCCGGCTCACGTTTCCATCAAGCTGGATGGCCGCTCCATAGGCGAGTGCCAACAAAAACAACTGACCTGAATATTCCCACGAGTATTGCCATAGTATGTTTGAGTTGTACTCTGGTGGTGAACATGGTTAGGGTTAGGGTCGCCCATGTATGTTGTATATTGAATTGAAATGATTTCATTTGACTGGGACAATGGATAATATTACGATAAATACGCCGGATTTAATCAGATGTTTTTTTTTCCCCTCGAAACAAACATCGCACCGCACAAAAATGACAAATAGATCCAATATTTTGAATACTTTCGGATATTCAAAGTGTATTTTTTTGTTTGGTGATGCTATTGCTAGTATCACAACAATTAGCATATTCCTAGCGAAGTCCAACCAGAACCACATACACCCAGAGGAATCAAAATGAATCTTTTACCAATCAGGTACCCAATAAATTAGCTGCACGGCATGTTGCAGTGACTCCAACAGTCTTCGGAGTGGATGTCCTCACAGTGGGAAGACGGCTCAGAGGCAGCCATTTTCAGTGTCCGTTTAATGTTAAATGATGAGAGCAGAAGATTTAAGCGATTCAAATTATTTTCCACATGTCGAGGCTTATGTCCTTATCGGTCAGGCTGCTGCAGAGGGAGAGAGAGCAACACTTGGAGCAGATAGCAGAAGGCTAATAAATAAAACATGTCAAGGACTGTGAAACGTGAACTCCGTAACTGTCCATCTATGAAAAATAGTAGCAAAACAACGTTTGAGACTGCTTTCTCTAAAACACAGAGGACTGTCACCTCTTCTCCGTATCTAAATAATTAATGACCATCCACAGCAGGAAGGCTAGATAAATATTTTTGAATGATATTTGTATGTCTTCTTGTAATGTCTTTTTAAACATTAAGAAATATATGTGTATGTTCAGAAATATGAAATCCGACTCAAACGCGACCTCAGACGTGATTTTTCAACTTGGGGCAAATCAAATCCAGCTTCAAGATGTTGTCAGTTTCATCCTCTCAAGATATTACTCAGACAATGTAAGGATGTTTGAGTTACACATCACCATATTTGGTTTATGATGCTCACATTAGAAGAACTTGGCAGACACAGTCAGCATTTCATTGTCTCTCTCTCTCTTTTTAATTTCCCAATAAAACTGCTGTTTGTCCGAATGTTTGAAACATTGTCTGCTTTCTAGGAGAGTGCATGTCCTAGAAGAAACATTACTTAAAGCAAGAAAAAAAAACACTGTAATGCTTCATAGTAGTGCCTTACAGGGGGGGAAAAAAAAAAAAACGAGCAGGGCTTTTAAAAAAAATTTTAATAAAGCAAACAATGTCATTTAAGACGCCCTTTGAGTTGTTGAAACAACTTTTAAGCATGAGAGACAGATTTAGTGAATCAACACTTAACATTTTGTGCTGGGTTTTTGCATGATCTCAAAGCTACAAGTGACTTTGACAGGAAGATTAATGAGGTGTGACTTTGCCCTCTCTGGCGTGTTGCCTTAAGAAATGCTTGCACAGTAGGTTTTGATAAGATCCTATCTGCTTCGGCTTCTTATCACTCTCATTTTAGCAGATGATTATTGGATCCGACAGTTTGCTCTCTCTCTCTCTCTCTCTCCGTCTCTCTTTATAGCTGCGGGAACTCGTAACATGGCTTTTGGTTGGGAGCGCTAGTGTCTTTTCTTCAACCACAACACAGGAGTCTTGTTTCCCCACGAGTGCGAACGGGAGGATTGTAGCAAGTGAAGACATCAATAATTTGTTTCAGGAAGGAGTGATTTACCTCAGTCGCTCAACCAGAGACTGTTTTCATCTTTTTCTTCAGCTGTTACCGTCTCTGTATTATTTATGGTTTGCTGCACAATAAGAAAGCGGGCTTGTTCAAATGTCGAGAAAGACAGCAGGTTATTACAAGAGGTGGGAAGCCGCCAGCAGATCCTGATCCTCTGTAATGTGTGAAAAACGAAGGAGAACATGCTCTTACCTGCTCATGCATTCGCCACCCTTCTACTGATATGTAACTAATTTCGCCCGACTGTGTTGCTTAGAGTTACCAGAGCATCCGTCTTCTTTAGGAAAGATGAACTGCCCCTGTCCTCCTGCATGAATTTCTAATTAGCTGATGTGCGCTTTCAAATGAGGCAGGGGCTAGTTACCGATATCATGACTCATTCTGAAATCGCAAACGAGAATGAATGAATAGAGATGCATACTGGCTCCACTCCTGAACATCGGTGTGCAGGACGTGGATATGGGTGAATCACTAGTTCTTTTTACTGCAGGAATCCAAATCGACAATCAACATGAGATGAAGACAAACAAAGGAAAGCTTGACAATGTGATGGGCTATTTCAGTGACAATTCACTGATAGAGAGACTTTAGGAATGACATTTATACTCCTTAGAATATTTGAAATTATTATTTGCTTGAAATTATTCTGCAAAAGTAGCTATTTTACAACACAATCCAGTTTCAAAGATTTCGTTTTTTATTTTGGTGGTCAATTCACTCAGAATTCATTAAAAAAATATCATAAAATTATATATGTATATTTTAAAGACATCTGTCATTATTAAGCCAGCTATGACAGAGTCAAAATAACTTTGAATTTTGACAGTTTTTGTGTAAATGAATTGGCTACACATAGAAATTTTGTTCAAATAATTTTATTTTGCAACCATGCACTGAAAATGGCTTACTTTGCGTTTCCACTCTTAGTAGTAACTTCTACACTGAAGATTGCTGTGGTTCTTTTCTACTGGCATCTACTTGAATTGGCTTTACTCAGTTAAAAGGGTTTAGCGGCTTTTAGAACCTACTTCGCACATCCAACAACTGTCCTGCAGTTGTTCGATGTGCCACAGGTACAAAATACTGGCATGAAATGGATTAATTACGTCCTCCTTGTGTAGTTCGGTTCTCCAGAGCCTTGCTCATGAATTAATTACTCTATTCATGTGTGGTGCAGCAGAGGCACATCTAAAAGTTGCAGGGCAGCGGACTGGAGCTTGACACCTCTGGGTTAAAGCCGCAAACATCCTAACGTTCTCACAGAATACAAATTACTTACTTGTGGTTTGCCACAAGTAAGTAATTCTGTTCATTTTCTCTGAATTACTACTTTCGGTGCTTTTTGAAAACAGGATCTGCTGCATGATGAGTGTCAAGTCCATGTCAAGTCATTTCTTTCTGAGATCAAGGTTTTGCTGTTCCAGTAACTTCAGACATCACTATATATTTTCAATTCTACTTTCACCTTTGAGACTCGGCTAGGGTTTCACATAGGATATTCCCAAGATCTTATGTTTTGAGCAAATGTAGTCTTTGTGAAATGCTGATTGAATTTGTGTTCAGATCAACTGGACTTAAAGATACATAAAATTCTGATTCAGATCAAGGAAATTTATTTACTTATTTATTTATTGTTTTTTCTGGGATTCTCATTTAACCAGAGGAAATCCATCACACTCAGTTTTGTTGGTCTGCTAGAAGCACTCAATTCAAAGTTAACACAATGATAATATAGATACCGTCGCGTCAACTGAACATGCAAGCTGTGGTTGGCACTCGAACCGCAAGTAGAAGTCTAATTTTGACATGTCAACGTTTCCGTCACTCTCAGCCTGTCTGGTAAAAGCTGTAGAAAGCATGAACACTTCTCTGTTCCTACAGTTTCTGTCTAATAATTGCCTATTGCTGCCTAAACTCCACGTTTCCCACAGGTACAAAGCGCAAATGCAATCACACTGCAACACTTTTCAAACGTTTTGCTCCTCCGTGGACTGAAGATGAATTAGAGTTGGACTGCTGCTGCTGCAACTTTAAGCGACCCAGCAACAGCTGTCTCCCACTGTCTCGGTCTCACCTAAGCGTTTGTCCCTCTCTCTCAACGGCCGACAGAGAGCCCCAGGAAGCTGCTGTCAGCTGCCCTGGGAACAGAGTGAGCGATGCAGGAAGCGGCCATCAATCCCTCCTCATTTCCTCTGCTCTCGGGGGCCCCTGCCTGCTGGTTTTGGACAGAGCACTCCCCGAGCTGCGCGCCATCAATATGCACTAATGATAGGAATTAGTAATAAACCACTGGACGTGGACATTATGCAGATCAACAAGACGCTTGTTCCTCCGCTTAGCATGCTGCTAGAGCAAAGGAGCTGCACCCTGTGCAGATTAGAAGCAGATTGAATTAGCTGTGGCTGGACAACTATAAGAGAGGCCTTTAGTGGTTTGTGTGGTATGAAAGTACATGTGGTGGCGGCTGCAAAATTTGAAAGGCAGAGGAAATGGAAGCGAGTTCGTAGTGAATAGAAAAGCCCCGAGAGGCCTGTGAAGCACATTTCTCCATGATCATCTCTTTGTCTTGTAACAAAGACAGGAAACATCAGAAGTTGTCTGGTATTTTATGCCAGCACACTGTCGCCTATATTTAAAAGGCTGTTGTTTAAGCATTGACTTGTATGGGGAGATGTTAGCTGACTGACAACAGCTTTCTTTGACTCTTTGCATTAATTCAAGACAAGCCAAATGTTAGCTTACAGTTTGTCTTTATATAAACAGACAGAAAAAAAACGGGGAAAAAACATATATGTAGCTACATATCTTACCAATTTAGCAACAGCAGAAACATGGTACAGACATTCCTTTGGGTTTGACTTATTGTATCTACTTGCAGCTAATAAAACCATTTTTACGAGCTTTATGTTGGGGACAAAGGGTTATGTTTCTAACCCTTTATGAATCAGAAGTAATTCTCCAGCCAAGTCCTCTTGTATGCTGGCAAGCTCATTAGCTAACTTTAGCGATTGCGGTTTGCCTTTGGGTTTGCTTGGACTAGGTGCATTCATTTACAATGGCAAAATTAGCAGTCATAAACAGTTCTCTGGGTCAGTAATTAGGTTTTCGTCTCGGAGCCACTGTTTGATGGAGCTGAAAATCGTCAGCACAGAAATAAGACACATCAGAATCTACCTAATAATGTGTCCTACTGCGATGATATGCAAAAGAAAGAGAATGGCTCCTGAGACTGCACCCTGAGGTTTCCCACATGATGAGAGTTTGACATGATCTGGTTTGCAAAAAAGACTAAATGTTCTGCTTGAAAGGTAGGAGGTAAGCCACATTATAAGAAAATACAGCAGCTAAGAGAGGTAGAGCTCAGATCTGGGAATGATTTCAGAGTTCAGCATGTTCTGGATTCAATTAGTTAACCTTTGGTAGCCATTGGCTGTTTGCTGTAGCACCAGCTGCTATCAGCCATAAGCAAATACTAGGCATATTCTTTAATTTTATGCACTGTTCTGGACTGTGTGTGACTCCGGTTATTCATGGCTCAAAGATTTGGTGTTAATGAGCTTAAAACTGAAACCTTTGCCCTGCTTTAGATGCCTGGCAGCCATATTGGATGCTAAACACAAGACTGCGCCACAAACTCTGACTTTTCCAGAACTTATTCATTCTTTAGTTGGCATTCTTGTTTCACTTCAGACTCTCAGCTTTGGAAATCTAGAAAATACAAGATGCATAAACTCAAATCTTGTCATTCTATTCCACATTCCCTATTCATGAAAACCATGATTGTTGAGAGGCTCTGTAATAGGAAGTGTGTGATTTGTAAGAACAAAGAAATATGGGATTTTCCCCTAATATTTCTCCTCTCATTCTCATGAACCCCGTGTTGTGTATCTTAATTGAGCTGTTGAAAATCCGTTCGTCTTGGGTGTGTTGCGGTGCGAAGACGCGAGCCCAACAAGACTCCAGTCAGACACAATAAACTCTGTGTCTGACTGGGATAAATACGCTCATTGTGTTGGTGTTATTGAGCTCCGCTCCGAGTGTGACTAAAGAGGCATTTCTACTCCTAATCATCGTGTCAGCTGTCTGTCATTGAGCGCCGTTGACCTCCGCCTGACCTGTTGCTGAAGAGGGTGTCGTTGCCTCGGGGCCAGATCCGACCAGTGTGGACAAATTCTTCGGTATTTCTTAATATATCGTTTATGGAGGAAGAGCAAACGGCACATGCCTTCCGGGCAAGCAGCCTGGCGGTGTGAGGCGAGACTTAACCAGTTTTCAGGCATTGTGGCGTCATTGTGTGCCTTTACATCGTTTGCTCTACTTTTTCTTTCCCCCGTTTCTTCGTCCGTCTCTGCATAAACATTCCGGACCTTCTAGGAGTGGCTTTAGCAGCTGGAGTCGATTTTTTTTTTTCTTCTTTTCTTTTCATTTATTTATTTTTTTTCCACAAACCACAGCCCAGTGTTCTCCACATTCCCTCCTCCACATGGAAGTTCTCTGGCGTTGGAAGACTCCTCTTCCATCCCCAACAAAAAAACTTTTGCTGACTTTTCCCGTTTGGGACCAGATATTGTCATCGGCATAAAGACTTCCGCTTCCTCGCGCTTTAAAGCGAGCAGCGTAGGAGGCAAGAGGACTGTAATTGCTGGGGTGGAATGTCCCATGCACCAATTAATGGCAGTCTCCTCTGAAAGAGTAGCATTGTAGGGGTGGGGATGACTTTCACCCTTAATCGTTGCATCTTGATTGAAGCCTCTTGAACACAAGGAGGCAGTCGGTATGGCGGGGGGGAGCAGGGGGGGAAGAGAGACATGTACAATACTGTTTCACCCAATTCAGACTCCTGTTAGGAAATTTGGACAATCTCTACTCAGAAATGATTCGCCTCAACCTGCCTTGACATCGTTTTATTGTTAAACAGAAAGGATTGAGGAGGGATGACTCTTTGAAGTCAGCATCCACCCCTTGTTTCCTGCACAGCCGTTACATCAGACGAAGCTTGCTCTGTCGAGTTTACATCTCGGCCCTTCAAAGCCGGCACAGCTCAATTTCCTGGCTTTCTCTTGTTCAATCGAAAGCCTGACAGTTCTCTGTGCTGCAGGAGTCTCACGAAAGCCTCACGACCCACATCAAACGGTCCGTCGGCCGCGGCGGACGCATGCAGGTTGCCTTATGTATTTTGCTGGTTGCAGCACCAATGGGCGGACTGCATTGTTTCCCATAATAAAGCCTGTTTGGAGATGTGCAATGTTTTGAGGCTTGCGAGAAAGTGATTTCAAATTGAAATTCCCCCAGCAGCATTTTTCTGTAGCACAAAAAAAAAAAAAACACCCAAAAAAACAACACGCACATGTGGTTTGTTTTCTCTGAGATCTGAGGGTTGACTGATCTGTTATTCGTCCGCCGTAGTGCTGGGGCTCTGTAACGTTTCATGCTATTCAGCCCGGCTTTGATAATCCAATGAAATACATCAAACGTATCTGAAAGTGAACATCCCCGTCTGACTAATCCCCATCATCTGTGAATCATCGGTTTACTAGTTTGGCAGCCACTTCGCGCGTATCGAGGATCGTGACAGCAAAACACAACTTTTTTTTTTTTTTTTTTTTTTTTTTCCCCCCCTCCCAAACAGGGAAACGCTTTCAGACTGAAACCGAACATTTAGGTCGAGGCGTCTCTCTGCAATAATGCTGACTAAATGTAAAACTACCAGTGACAAAAACAACAAACTTCTGTGGCCACCAGGCCTCTTTAAGCAAAGAGAAAAAAAGAGAAATCGAGCTAACAAAGGAGTAACTATATATCAAATGGGCCACAGCTGTTTTGCGGGGCACTTAGTCTGTTTTTCACAGCGTCATGAATCACTCTGCCTTCCAGCTAGGATTTTTAATTAGACTTGATTTTCCACATAAATAGAGTCTATTAAAAGAAGTCACTGAAAACTTGTCTCTTTACATCAACATCATTGATTCATATGAAGTCTTTTAAAAACACACTTTGTGCCTCAGATTGGCTCTGAACTTGGCCTGCAATACGAATGTGTCACAGAGCTTTACATCTCTTTTCACTGCTTAGCCTTGATATTTTCTACTTTCATATTTACTCCTTGTTTATGTTTATGTTGGAAGCAGTCAAGGACTGCAGGCAGACAGGTGCAGGGCCTCTATTAGTATGTTAATTATGGGTGAGAGTGTTCCTCTGAGACATCCTAGTCTATAATGTCATCTTTTAAGATTTTTTTTCAAAATCGCCGGGAGCTTTTTCTGCTCTAATGTGCACAGAAAAATTATTTATTTACGACCAATGAGAGCATGGCAGCATCTGGTTTTTGCAAAGTTGACCTGCTGATACTTTGCTGATACTTTGAAATGCCTGCTGGATTTCAGTCAGTTGCATTTTTCTTTTTAAGAACTGCAATAAACAATTGCTATTGTGTAGTAGCAATCAACTGAATTAGAATCTTTAGCTGTAAATGTAAATGTTGGATGGGAATGTCCAAACATTACAGGAGAAAAAAATTCTAGCACAATTTCTTGATGCAGATGAACATTGTTCTTTTTTTCTTAGAGTTCTAAGTTCTAGTTCTTTAAACTATGTATTAAACCAAAAGGTTTTTCAGAATAACCCCTTGCATGTGTTTTACGTCTAAATGGTTTGTTGTTCTTATTGGAGCATAGATGTTATCACATTTTTTCTACATACTTGGAACTGTTAGAGAAATATCCCTTTATGTGTTGTAAATTTTTTTTATTTTCATTTTTTTAAGAACTATCTTAAACTAATAGCCCTGGATCCTAAACAGAGAATTCAGGTGCTCTTCATTAACCTAATTTTTGCCTTATTTTTCCTTCGGCATGGTACATCCATTTTTCATTACTCCCTTGTTACCTCCCTGCGGCGGCAGCTTGTGAAATTACCTTGGCATTTACGCTGGCTCGTAGCAAGGTCAAATACCTCGGATATCTTTTTTAAACACCGAGGACAGAGGAAAACAGTCCGATACGTTTGAGATCAGTGATGAAAACTTTGACGCACAAAGGTCAGAACAAGCCGGCGCTGCCTTATGAATAAAAGCGAGCGCCCGGGAAATTGCAGGATTGTCGTTCAGAAAGGCGCTCACACCAGCAGCAACAGCAGCAGCAGCAGCAGCAGCAGCCTAGTCTTTCTGAGATGCATTGACAGGACTGACAAGGGTGCAGCTAAAAGATATTCGTGTGCCTCCCCTCGCACGTCTGAGATCTGGCACTGACACTGAGCGCGTGCAAACACACACCAGGCTGCCAGAGACAAGGCCATGTTCAACAGCCAGTCTTACCCCCCATCATCAAAGCAAGGACTGGCATTATATTCATATATTTCACCGCTGGTCCTTGATGTGGCACCAAAGAAAATTTTTTTTTTCTCTTTATAGATACTGCATTTCAATTGAATTGTGCACACATTTTTCAGGATTCATATGCAGTTTGTAGGCATTTCGGCTGCAATTTCTGTTTCAAAAGAAAACAAAAACAATGTAATCAGAAAAAGTGAATGAGATGGCTGCTTTTCCTTTCCTATAATTGTAGCTATGCCTCAATAGAATCCACTGTATAACGCCTAACATTGTGGAACTTGGTAATATGTGGATGTGATCAAAAAAACATGGGTCAGAATTCAGAACACTTCTTGCCCACGCCGCTCCCGCAGACTAGTGGCAGCAATACTTAGCAAACATCTGGTGGAATTGCACGCCTGCTGAGCTCAATTTACAAACTACTTCTCCGTCCAACACTACTAAGGTTGCTAGTAGTGGAGAAAATTTGTTTTTGATGCACTAAAGGCATGGCATCTGAAAGAGTAGGAGCCTCTTAAAGAGACAGACGCCAATTTCAAGGCATCCAATTGCGAAGTCAAATTTCTTTTAAACTGGGTTTAAAAGAAATTGAAACAAACTTTAATTTTGGTTTGAATTGGTTACTTTCAGTTGTTACCTTTTAATTAAAACAACTAGGAAACGTACTGACTTGATTGCGCTATAAAATGGCACTTTGTGCATGGAAAATGCATAATACTGCCCCTTTAAACTTTAAACTTAGCACACGAGCAATTTTGGTATGTTTTTTTTATTATCGTCTATATCTCAAGATGCAAATCTAACAAAACAATTGTCACAACTGAACTGAATTAATAGACTGATAATGAACACAGGATTCGAAAATGGTTGAAAATCCAATATTTTCTTGAAGTGCAAAACACTCGGTGCTTTTTAATGCTCATCAACGAAAAAAAGTCTGACTTGCTAAGTTGATCAGCACTAATAGCTTGCATTGCAGCCACATGCACACAGAAAACTGTCATGCTTGGCACAGGGATCAGATGAATATGCAGACAGGAAGGTGGAAGTCTCGAGACAATCAACCTAGTAAAGAGTTTAGCAAAACACTTGCAGCCAAAGCTTCTCGAGGGAGGAGAGCGGGTGACGCGGAACACCGGGGAAACATGAGGGAGAATCTGACACAGATAATGGGGAGCAGAAGGGCACATGCACGCAGTAGGTGTAATCAAGGGAATGAGGAACAGCTGGAGGGAGAGCGCAAGCAGTGGAGAAACCAGGAGATAGATAACAGCTGAGCTGAGAGACCGCTTGACGTGAGGAAGCAGGGAGAAATGGGACCAAGCAAAGTGGAGAACCTGAAAGTGACATAAACAGTAGCGGAAAGAAACATTCATCAAAGGAAGCGTATTCTAAATGCTCGTTAATTAATAAACCAAGAAGAAAACACGTTTATTGGCACGGCACATTTCAGCAACAAGGCAGCTCAAAGTGCTTTGCAGCACGAAACACAATACAGTCACCAGCTCTAAAACAAGCAATGTCACATTTGGTCAAATACCATCATCAAAATCATTAAACAAACGCAAATCCAACATGTTGACCAATGTTCTGGTTTCTCTAAACGGGTGTTTCGGCTGTTCTCAGGAAAGAACGCGAGCAAAATGTAAAAGAAAAACAAGGAAACGACCAAAAACAGAAACGCAAAACAATTAAGAGCACAGCAGAAAACTGCTAAATGTAAATCTACGAAATACTTCTCCCTGTATTGACTTAAATCAATGCAATCACTTAGAGAATGTTTTTTTTTTTTTAAAGCAATGTTAGCTCTTAGCAGCTTATTCCACTCCTGAAGCCCTTCCCACTGCATCGGTAACAAAGCTCTTGGAGAACTGCCACTGGACTCTCCACTCAGTCCCTCATCGCGATTGCTTAATAACATTTCTTACATTCAAATTCAAAAATGCTTTTAATCTCATTAAGCGGGCTGTCTGCTGCCAGGACCGGGAGTTTGTTTGCCAGCTCTGTTTTGGAAACGCTTTTAATTAAATGATATTAAAGGAGAAGGGGGAGAAGGGGAGGAAAAAAAAAAAAAAGAATAGTGTGCTTTTTTTTTTTTTGTTTTCCTTTTCAGTTGTGTCAAACGTGGCGTTTTATTAATCGTGTGTGATCCAAACAACGTTGACGCGACGCCGATTACAGAACACTCGCAGAGCGCGGCGTGCTTTGTTGATTTCTTTTGTCATCATTAAAAGCTGAGCTATTGCCTGTATGCAGGAGGATTTTCATTTTCCCATCCTCGTTTATGGACTAAAACGCCTGTGGCCTATTTTCAGCTAATGTACTCTCGGGTGCTGGAGGCCTATTGTGTTTCCCACAGACAATCTTTTTAGTTACACAGCCTTTTTGCTCCGATTAAACTGCTTCGGCTTTCGTCTGTGCGATCTGCTGTCATGGCAAACCTCTCTGCTTGATATCGACACAAAAGGGAGGGGAAGCCCACACACAAACAATGCATGTGAGGAGCAAAAAACAAAAAAACAAAAACAAAAACAAAAACAAAAAAAACACCTCCTCTTAAGGGTTGTGCCAAGGTTTTCACACCCCGTCAACGTCTGAAGCCATCACTTAATGTATCGGCTCCACTTCTCCCATTACATGGCTGATGTAAACCGCCAGCCGTGCGCCGTTAGCCGCCGGAGCACGTGAAGAGGTTGGCTGATGGAGGAGATGAGCATTTTAAGCGCGCCACATTATTAGGTCCACAGCTGGAGGCCCCGCAAAGCCTCTCATTTTGGATTGCCGCGACGGGAGCATAAACAACGGTGTAATCTCCCTAACTTCAATGATGTAATCAGCGGTAAAAACTGCCGACGGTCCGCTCCGAACGAGCCCGCTGTGACACTGATGCAATACAGGCTCGTTGCGATGATAGCGCCGCGCTTTCTTTATGCGGGCTGTCAGCGCGGAGGAAATATGTCCATTGTCCTCAGCCGTGCGGGGCCACTTAAGGTCAGATTACGACTTGCATGCTGATTAGTTTATTGATCTGCACTTGGAAACGGGGTAATGAGTCATGGCATGCGTTATGCTGTTCGACTGGAGGCCACAGATGATCCAGCTTATCTTTGTTATCTGTACGAGTAATCAACAGCTGTCTCTTCAAGCGAACATAGCTGGAAGAGTTGCTTTTGGAAAGCGTGCCTAACTGCATTTGTTGTTTTCAGTTTATTTTTGGAGGCGTTGGACATTTTTACTGCAGCATACAAATGCGTTTGAAGAGACTCCACCGGCCTGCAATTGTTTTGCCCTTGCCTGAACTTTGTTTACATAAAAATAAGCTATTATTTACAAAGTTTGAAATGGGGAAATAAAAGATCAAAACCATCTTTAAGACCCAGCTGCAACTATAAATATACCGCAAAGTCAAATAATGTTGCACCTCTTACAATAGTTAGAATATTTTAAATGTGCTCTGCAAAAAAAAAAAAAAAAAATTCCCAAATAAATGATATTTCCATCAGTAAATTTGTGCTATGTTCCACAGACAAGTTTGCAAATAGGTTTCAAATAGCCGAAGCCATGATTACTGAGTGGTAAATAGTTGGGGGTTCATTGTACCTGGTTCTTATTTAGCTTCTGCTTCAGTTTTAGTCTGAAATGAAGCCAGACATCATTGAGTTTAACCCTTCAGACGTCACCTCACAACTCCCACTGAACAAGTCAGCCAAAGATGAATCAAAAGGTGACTGAGCACCCAAAGTAACCTCACAGTGCATTTGAAAATCTGATTAAAATGTAAGAATTGAATGACATTTTAAAAGTTCAGTTCAAGATCGTGTCAGTGATGTGACTCAACAGGCTTCATATCAAAGATTTGAATCGTCCTCCTCTGTGGTTCGACTGTAAGTGCTGCCTGTGACGAAGAGATGTACGATAGCCAGCGTTTTCAACTCTGCATAACATGTTGATATGCTTGTCAAACCTCAAGTAAGAATCTAAGATGACACCAAGAAATTCTGCATCTGGGCCTTGTGTGTTAATTTAACAATCGGCCTTTAGATTTGAACCACTACCGTTCAGAGATGGGGGGGGAAACAAATTGAGACGGCTTCGTTTACCATTACGTTGGACGTTACCTATGAAATCATGTTGCATTAGAGTATATCGCTATAAAATACTTATCAGACAGAGTTATGCGTACACATCTGAATAGCGTTTATATGTCTGCAAAACAAGTGGCCCAAGAACTAAGCTCTGAGGTATAACTTTAGCAAAGCGATGAGAGATCTCGTCCCGTAAGACAACATATTGATCACAATTCAGAACACATGAGGTGAAATTGGGTGACTTCATATCACTTAAGATTAACTTAAAAAAAAAAAAAAGATTGGCTGATCATTTCTGAATGAGAATACGATGGTTGAAAGAGGCAGAAAAACTTCTTTGAGATCCAGATTCCACATGGATCACAAAATTAGTCTAGAGAATATCACGCGATCAAGTTAGTTATTGCTTAATATTCAACGCAGTTCTTCGAGATTGCTTCAAGATGCTCTGTTTATCAGTGCAGCTCTTTGTTTTGTTTTTTTGTTTTTTGTTTTTTTTTTACCAAGTTTCATGTAAACTGACCTGATAAATTTTTAATCACCTGACAGACTGAAGCACAAACGGCAGTAGTTCGTTTGTTAAGACAGACTTCGGTTTATTTCATTGTGATCTTAAGTGACAAACAAGCGAGCAGTAAATATCTGTGAAGTGGAAGGAAAATGATTCATTAAGATAATTTGTTTTTAATAAAAATATGCAAACTGTGCATTGAAAGACTGTTTGAGACCCTTAAAAAAAAAAACCCCAGTGCCAGCTGAATGCAGTTTAATTTCTGAATACATATCGCTCTTTTATGAAGGCCTGGGAGGTTTGTCAGACAACATGAGTGAAGAAGGAGCTTCATGTTTTACACTTTCATGGCTGTGGGGAAATGAGATGAGGCAGTTAAAAATTAGCAGATAAGATCGTTATAACCCTCAGGATCAGGTGTTAATGAGTCGCTGAGCCGCTCCTTAGAGTGAAAGCAAAACGTTAGCACCGACGTTAGCGTCACAGAGGAGGACATCCTTAAGTTTATGCTTGTTTTAAGGCATATTTTTTGTGCAACACTCAATGATAAAGCCGCACAAGTTATACAAATGTCTTTATAATGACATGCTGTCAGTATATTCTAGTACACTGGTGTCAAACTCCAGTCCTCAAGGGCCACACTGTCCTGCAGTTTTTAGCTGTGCCACAGGTACAAAACACTGGAATGAAATGGCTGAATTATCTCCTCCTTGTGTAGATCAGTTCTCCAGAGTCTTGCTAATGATCTAATTATTCTATTCAGGTGGTGCAGGAGAGTCACATCTAAAAGTTGCAGGGCACCGGCCCTTGAGGGCCCCTGCTCTAGTAGATGGTTGTAGGTGATCAAGTGTCTTTATCGTCCAGAATGAGTTCCACTTGTCTCAGTTCTGGGCAACTTGGTTTATGAGAAATAGGCTGAATCATGAAGAGATAAAAAAACAAACAAAAAAAAAAAACATATTAGTTGCACTGGACTATAAGTCGCAGGACTTGCCAACTATGAAAAAAATGAGTGAATTATAGTCAGGAAAACAGTAATAACTATTAAAACAGTTACATTTTCGATCTAAGCATTTTGTTGTTCTTACAGCAAACTTGGAATCGAATCAACTTTGCAAAATCACTGATCGGAGATCAGGTTTTCAGCTCTACCTCGAACTGCAATGTAAAACCAGTCTTTGGTGGGTCGTTAATGAGGCGCATCATTTTCAACATCTTGTGCATTCCAACTTTTTTTAAAATTTATTTATTTTATTTATTTATTTATTTTTTTATGGCAGGTTTACTAACCACTAACCATCACAAAGAAAAACTGCACTCGGATTCATAGGCATGCTGTAAAATTCCCAGTAGTTTTAAGTGGATTTTTCAGCACCCAGCTCAGCGAGCTAATTGACATCAAACCCAGAGCGAACCAAACCATTCTCCCGATTAAACTCTCTCAGCTGGCGGGCAGCAGAGCCCGGCCTTCTCTGACGTCTCACCGCATTTACCATTAAACTTGCTGGTGTCTATAAAAACATTGTACGACGTGCCGTGTTTGTAACCGTGCTTGCCCTGCGCTTTACCCCGTAAAAATGCTTTACGTTACACATAAATCCGCCGCAGAGAGCCGTGCAATCGCCCGGCTTTCTCCCCGTTAGGGTCTCCTTGACAGCGGAGTGCGCAGGGCCAAGAAGGTCGCAGAAGAGATAAGCACTGCTTACCATATCCAGCATCGTTTGAACTTAGCAATCATATGCAGCTCGGGAATATAATTATTCCCCGTATTTTTAAGACCGTTTTTTCTTGTTAAGCTCACAGTTTCTCGCCGTTTCTTCACGGCTAGTTTAAGCGCCGCTCGCCGAGCTTTTAACAAGGCCGCTTTTGTGCCAGATGAACCTTCTCGACAGCGCTCATCAGCGCGGCGTGAGATCCCTGCCTGCCGGAGCACAGAGCGCCGCCCCGGGGGCATCTTATCACTTCGCCGACAATCACAAATACCCACCGAGATAGATGGGCTTCTCGGCGCTCTCCGCGGGGAGCCCTTCAGCCGACAAAGATGGCTCCTCGCTATCTGCGGACGTTTCTGAGTGGCAGCTTGGCAGACAGACAAATACAAAAGTACAGGGAGAAAACGAGAGCTATTGACGGGCGGAGAGCCTGCAACCCACACACAGAGAGGTAGTGGTCTCCTTCTACACAATCGCCGAGTGACAGATTGGCAGGCAAGATGGAGATGAAGGCAGACAGAAAGCTGACATATGCATATAACATATGCATATAACACGCATGAGGATACATTTATGCAATGGTGCTGGACACACACACACACACACACACACACACACGCACGCACGCACGCACGCACGCATGCACGCACGCACGCATGCATTCCACTCTCCCACACAGCAGCTCTCTGTGTCTGCATTCCAGCCATATTTTACTGAAAGCTGGAATGGCAGGATCCACAAATGGATTTTTGTGCATTATGTTTATTGAATTCAACACCAAGCTCAAGTGGCCGTCTCACCTCTCCAGACTGACGCTCATCTTTAACTCGACTATTGTGTTGCTCTGGTGGAACGCCTGCGGAGTTTCAGGAGTTCAGTATGGGACTCATGACTTTCGATTTTCGTCTCACTGCAACGGTTCGACTATTTTTTTTTTTTCTTCAGTGGAAAAAAAAAATCAGTAGCTTATTATTATTGCTCAGCCCCCTTTTACTTGAATAACTCAAAATAAACCACAGTAGGTCTGGAAGGTTTTTTAGAGTGCATTAGTGAAGAAACAGGAAGACAAACGGGTCAGGAAGAATCAGGGTTAGGGCTGAAAAAGAGCCAGGACTTTAACACGTTGATATTGATCAACTAATAGAGTTTGATTTGTAAATCAGTGAGTGCGATTATTATCTTTTTCTTAGAAACAAAATTCTCAAACTTCTCAAAGCAGTTCGAGAACAAGCAGTTCTCAAGCAAGCAGAGTTTGAACCACAAACTCTGCTTGTAAATCTGACGCACAGGCAACATTCGCGAATGGCAATGGACGAAAATCCTGCTTCTCTTGGCTCATTACTGGTTAATTTTTACTTCCAAAAACGATCTTACGGGAAGCTGGAAATGACTACTGCTGTGTGGAAGTAGTGCAGAGGATATTCAAACCTAAAACAGCATCTCGGCGCTAAATATTTTGCAGCCAGCACAAAAGTAATGTGCACTCGAGAGCACACGTTTCTGAAGGATCTGCATGAATCATCAGGGCTTCCTCAAACACTTGGAAGCTGAATAATTGCACTTTGCAATGATTTGATGGTTGAAATACGTAAAACCAATGGACATCTTTGTTTTTGAGCTTAGATGGTTTTTGAGTTGAAAATGTTTATTTTGTCAAGTTTTTTGGATTAGAATGCGATCCATTTTGATGAATTAATTACAGACCCTGCAATTAACTTGACTAAAAATTATAATTGAGTCCTACGAATAGTTTTATAAAAAAAAAAAAAAAAAAAACTCTGAGTTTTATAAACACTCCAAAGGGCCCGACTCAGTCTGACATGACAGGCCATGCAGAGGTTGAACTTTTTAGCTAAAATTGTCAGCTTTCAAACTAAAACTGTGCATCATGCCGGGAAGCTGGTCAGAGTGAATCGGAAGAGAGATTGGAGGTGATTCTAAAGTTGTTGTATTTTCTTCTGGATTTTGTCGATTATTAGTTGAAAAACATGGCGCCACATTTGTTGAATTACTTTCATACAGTGTGTATGATCAGCACATACCACTCTGTGCTTCTGGGAGATGGGAGAGTGATGAAGGGGCGGAGGGGCTTGATGTTCTGTTATTGTGACGAGCCGTTTGTCCCCATATTGTAATGAGCGAGTGTTTCAAAACAGTAATTGCCTTTTAGAACGGCTGACAAATGACAAGAATATTGCCGTCGCAAGGGCCGACACGGCCACGTGCTCCGGTGCAGACCCTGGGAGATCTGAGGACCGCGTCAGGTTTGTGACGACCTTCAGTCTCGCTGCTGTCACATCATCGGGGGATTCTCTGGATGGGAGCGGTGAAAGCCAGCAGATGCTCGTTAGTGTGGAAAAATCCTGGCACATGCACGTTCGGAATCCCCTCCAGGAAATCCAAACGGGACCCGATTCATTTGCCTCGTAAAACTTGACTCGACGGACGCTGAGTTGAGTAAAAATGTTTTTACTTGCTATTCAATATTTTCAGCTTGATGGATCAGCGGTGGCCAGAGTTATCCACATGACCTTTTTGTTTTATATAGTGGTAAAAAGCTGAGTGGGTCTACAACTGGATTTTATATGCTTTTAATGGTTTTTGCTCAGCCCAAACGCAATCCAGTCTCGCAGGATATCTGATAAAATCCGATTTAACAAGACTCAGAGAGACTTCCAGCTGCACAAAGTCTCTCTTTGCTTCCGTTTTAGAGCTTAAATGTGGCGCATACAGGGTGTGTGCGCGTGTCCGAAGCCCAGAAACAAAAGCAGAATTTAAAGAGGAAGGAATGAAGAAGATTTTTGTCACAATGATGGAATATTTTGAAGAGGCGCAATTGTCCCAATGACGTCAGCAACGTCCAAACTATTAAAATAAAAAAAAAGAGAAGATTTTGGCTTGGTGAGAGGGATTTCACCTGTAGGAAAATCAAAAGTAAA
Organism: Poeciliopsis turrubarensis; assembly: GCA_010277015.1. Taxonomy (NCBI): domain Eukaryota; kingdom Metazoa; phylum Chordata; class Actinopteri; order Cyprinodontiformes; family Poeciliidae; genus Poeciliopsis; species Poeciliopsis turrubarensis. Next base: position 1,994,834 of record VMRN01000034.1, read on the forward strand.
GCTTGCAGTGTGTAAGCTGTGGAAAGAATGCTTTAGCTGCTTTTATGTTGTAGGGAGGTCACCGGTTCACAAAGCTCCAGGTGGTTGTGTGCCTTCGGTCTCGCTCTCCACCTGTCACAGCATCGGCTTCATTTATTCACTCAGCAAAGATGTGGTAAAAGCCTTAACCTAAAGTATCACTGTGTCGCAGTAGCAAGATCTCGATCCATAGGATCTCAGAGAGTTGGTCGCCTTTTTGTTGATCTTTTTACTGAAATGAAACACACCAAATTCCACAGCACATCTTGATGTGAAGGTTGTCAAAGTCAAGCTAGCATAACTGACCTACTTCCCTGTCCCTCGGTATTTGTTTCCTGAACAATGAAATGTGACACCATTGAACCTTGTTATCTAGTTGTCACAGTCTTGACGATTATTAGCAAAGCACTTTATCCTTTTTTTTTTTGCATGTATCACGCATACACTTAAGATTTATGTTGACAACTTGAAAGTTAAGACCAATCTTCGGTGAGCAGTTTTTGCGCGTGACGTCGCGTTGCAACATGCAGCACATGGTTGTTATAGTCTGAGCTTTGTAAAAAAAAAAAAAAAAAAAACACATCCACATCAGGTATATGACCTGGATTGCGAGTCAGCTGTGGGGAGAGAGCGAGACACGACTCGGTAACGCGGCGAGCAGACTGCTGCGAACGGATGGTTTCCATGTTCTGAGAGGGACTGTGGGAGTTGGAGGCACATTTACATCACTCCATCAGAATTTAATAGGGATAAAATGAGGTGCTACTCAGCTAAAAATGAGAACAGGATTGGCAGCAGTCGTTTATAAGGCCGTTTGAATATTAAGTCACTGGACATGAGTGGAATAGACCTCTTTAAAGCGAATGCCCCGATGTCATTAACGAGGCTAAGGGAGACTGCGAGGGACTGAATGAATAGAGCCAGTGAAGATATGTGTTTCACTTTACTTAATGGTCTTTGAACTGAAGTATATATATATATATATATATATATATATCTGTGTGTGTGTGTGTGTGTGTGTGATATTAGTTTTTATAGGGGCTGTAAAAAGTTTAGTTGTACAAAGACACAAAAATCTGGGTTAGCCGAGGCAGGGGCCTTTACTGGCAGGCCCGGGCGCACTGCTGCCGCCAGCTCTCTGGGTGAAAACCCAAACAGACAGTCCCAGCGAGCACACAGCACGCTGATCCACATAATGCCCCGTGGAAAGACTGAGGCAAAACCTGGCAGCCTGAGTGATTTGGAGGCTGAGGATGCATTTTTCTCCACATAAAGTCGGTCCCCCGGCTGCATTTCCATGCTGCGAAATCAAACCCCTGGCAGTCGGAGCCAGAGTGATGGACTTCGTGTCACAGGATGCGTGTCACACCACGCTGTGATGGAGGGCTTCCGAGTCACAAATTCCACAAATACATCTCCATAAATGAAAAGGCAAATTTATATATAGATGCATTGAAGCTGCAGTATTATAATCTGATTTGTTTTCTTACATATTTGTTAAAACTGTGTTGCGACAGTAGAAAATATAGAGGCAGATAATGTGTGAAAAGATAGAGCTCCTCCACTTCCTCTCTCGACTACTATTGCCATCTGAAGAAATGAAGCGCTCCCATTTAAAAACAACCAATCAGAGTCAGGAGGAAGGTCTTAGTGCTGTCAGTCAGCTCGGGTACATGCTGCAAAATGGACTAATGGTGGAAAAGCAACTTACCATTCCAGGAAAACTATCGGTGGCTAGCCTTAGCATTCATGACAGTAGCGCAGTGGACAGGGGAGGGAGACATGATTGACAGCACTAAAGCCCTCCTCCCGACTCTGATTGGTTGTTTCTAGTTAGCACTTGGATGTGGTGTTGTCTAACTCATACTGTCAAGATATAGGAACAGTTTCGACTCATTTTTATTTTTTATTTTCTTTTACAAGTTACGTACTGCAGCTTTAACCACAAAGTATTTAGTTTAGTTTAACAATTCTGAATCTCAGAACTTGTGGATATCACATAAGACAGATTATAAAAATGATTCTTAATACAGAACTGATGTCCGGCAGGCGCTTCTAGCAACATCTGGCTCGAGTTTGCGAGTGTTCATCCATTAGGATTGTGGGAAATATTGTCACAAGAAATGTAGACAATCGGTACATTTCCCTGTGAAATCTCAACAGAATACACACTTGCTTAATGTCACTGTTATCCATAACTGCTTAAAATAAAGATCAGGGTGGAGCAAAAGGAGAAAACGAGAACAGCTTGAGGAAATTGCACGTAAAAGAGGAAAGGTAACATCACTAGTTTGGATGTTTTTGGGTTCTTTAAATCAATGTAATGAATAATCATCAACTGATTTGAAATGTTTATATTGTTATATGTTTTACTGCCATATTGTTCAGCCCAAAAGTTGGCTCTTGAAATACTTACTCCAGGGAATAGTCCACACTTTTTGAATGCTCTGAAGGCTGCAGTCATTCATGTGCACTTTTCTGCCACAATTTGATTTTCAGTCAATTTCCCATTAATCTGAACTGGAATAGCACTCTGTGTACAGCCAGCTTCTCCAGTAATGGCGGTATGTGGTTCAACCTGCCTTTACGAAGGGTGTTGAGAACTGCTGGACATCAGACTTATTCAGACCGAGCCATGAATAAGTCTGATCCGTTCTAAACCTTCTAACGCGCTATGCGTTCAACAACCGTTTTATTTGTTTGCCCCTCGACAGCAGAGTGACGCGAGCCGTTTTCGTCTCTCTCCTTTCCGAGGCGAAGGGAGATTTCTTCCTGCTAATTGTCTCGCAGCATCCTTTTCTCCCTCAGCCTCCTCAGAGTTGGGTGACAGAGTCAGCTGTCAATTCCCGATTACAGCATGTTGTTGTTGAAGAGGAGAGCCCATTGTGTTTATGTGCTGTGACAGCTGGCTGGAGGCAGCTGGGGAACACAAACTGTCACTGTGCCTGGTTTGTCTGTGATCCGGCATCTGCCTAGACACTCCACCTTTCGTGCTTCTTCACCTGCTCTGCCCTTTACTCCTCTGTGGTGGAGCTCCAGGCGCGGCCGCCCCCAGGGCAGATTCAAAGAGATAATTCTTTAGTCATGTGTCCACGGAAAGGAGAACAATCTGGCCTGGATTGGAAAACAGGTGGGAAAATCTTGCTTCCCTCTCGTGTTTGCCAATTACTACTCCTGGCTGTAAGCATGCAGATTCCCCCCACCCCCTGCTACGCCTGAGCACCTTTTGGCTGTGATTATTTCATCATGCAGGTAGCAAGATGAATCACAGCTACCTCTGCTCTCTGATTCGGACTCTTAATTTTCTCAGAGGGTGTTTGGCGGTTGTGGGGTGAGGGTTGCTTTTGTAATAAATTCTTGCAACCGCATCAAACTCTCTCACCTGTCACGCTGGGCTTCATTTCGGGCAGCCGCTCGGCCATTGCGACCTGGCGGAAGCAGGCCGGGATAAAAAAAAAAAAAAAAAAAAGCCTCTGCAAAGCCCAGCGATAAACGTCAGAGTCGAATGCAAAGCTCGATTCGGTTTGCCGCATTTCCAAAAGGTGCTGCGGGACAGAGAAACTAGATCCTCCACCGGACCTGAACGAGGGTCGGTGGTGAGGGAAATTCCTCTATTTGTTAACTCAGAGGTTTGTTTGTTTTTCGGCCTGTTCGCTGAGCGCAAGCCGTCTGTTCGCACTCTAGCGGCCGCGCTTGATGTGTGTCTCTTTGCCACTTGTACCGCGGTTCTGTTGACATTTGACCAGAGTGCTTCTGTAATCAGTTTTTCTGCTCCCGCGGCCGGCGAGCTGGAGCTATATAAACATGTCCTTCCTCAGCGGGAGGCGAATGGATCACTCCTCATTAAAGTGGGGGAGTAGGGAGACAGGCGCACAGCACAACCACTACTGCTGTCAGAGTCTGCTGAAGAAGAAGAAGAAGAAGATTATTTTTATTTGTATTTTAACAAAACGTTTATTTCACAATCATTTTACAATAGAAACATTTCATAATCAGGTCAAGGAAACTAAAAAACAATAAATAATTACATTAACAACTTGTTATATTTTATCTGATCAGAAATGGTGCACAAAACACTCCTGAAACCCCACAGTTGTAAAAAAAAAAAAAAAAAACTTGAAATCCCCAGTGGCTCTGTGAAAACAAAACTCCAACCTCAACCTGGCCTTGATGTTTCACTTCCACAGAGCCACGGCATCAAGTTGAAGTCCAGCCTGCATTTTGTCTCTTCGAGTTAAATAAATCACCATTTTTTGCTTCGGCTATTAAATAATTTAAAATCCGGGATTTAAAACAAGCGGCTCGACTGTAATGCACACCGTTGATAAAAATGGATCTGGTAAAAACGACGCCAAAAAGGCGGAGAATTCTCATTAAAGAATTTTAATAACTAGTTAACCTTACACAATCCATAAAAACATGAAACACGCTCTCGGACAATTTGCAAAAAGGACACTCATTTAAAACCCCAGGACTGAAGACCGACAAAAACAAGTTTGTCGCTATGGCGCCATGCAGAATCCTCCAATGCAGATCACCAGTCCATTTTTTTCACTGGAGGCTTGTATAAAGTCCTCCACTGAGGTTTTTTCCCTCCGAGTTTGTCGCTCCATACACTGATTGCCCTGTTGTGGGGAGTTCTCTTGTTCAGGATTTTTGTGTACCATTTGTGCTACCGGTGACTGGCTGCTACTTTTTGAGCTAGCGAGCTTTCTGTGTCTGCCAATGGTAAGAGCTAGCATCTGCAAAGAACCCAATTTATTTCCTTTGGCACTGACTGGCTGTAACCTCAAGAGCAGAAATAACTGGGAGTGTAAATATTAGCTTCTCCAGTAGTGCTAAGATGGTTTCCACTGTGCATGTAATATAGGCTGTTACAAACATTTTTAGAGGCCTTCTCAAGTATTCACTGGTTTTAGCTTGTTCGTGGCTTGCTGTGGTACCTTACCCCCACTTATACCGGGGATCCACTGTACAGGTTTCAATGAATCTGAGACTATTAATGATGCGATTGTTGTGACACCAGTGTAGATAAGTGTAGTGACTATCAAAATCGTTTACACTCTTCTTATCATAGGGCTGCAGAGGATGAGTTGACTCACTATATTACTTTTTTTTTTTATCCTGTAAATAAATGGAGAAAAGTACCAGTCTGACCTTTTTCTCCCTTAATAATTGGAATCTTAAAGGAGCAGTATTTTGTAAGATTAACTTTTTTGAGCTTTACATCATGTTATAATGTTATTCCCTCATTAAAAACATACCTGGAGAGTTGGCTTGATTCTTTCATGCACGTTTGAAAAAAATACTTTCATCTCCGTTGGCAACCATTCAGCTGTGCAAAACGCCTGGGTGAACCTCGAGGCGCCTTTGAGGCACAGCTCCTCCTTGGAACTGCAGTTTCTAAGCTTGTAAGCTTCTGCCTCATAGAGCACCCTTCCCTGCAACTCCTCTACTCGGCTCCTTCAGACTAGCCAGTAGCAATTAGCAAACAGCTGATGAAACTGTGCATCAGCTGAACTCATTATAAGGACTACTTCTCAGTGCGACGCCGGTAACAACATTGTTGAAGGGATGTTGTGATGACTTCCTGAAGGCTAGAGTTTCAGAAAGAGCAGGAGTTTTTAAATTTCACGGTGCTAAATTACAAACCCAAATTTATTTTAAGTCATGCTTGATACGTACAGCATTTTTATGACTACTGAAGGGAACATTGTTCCTTGTAAAATGGCACTGTGTCTGGAAAATGCATAAAACTGCCCCTTTAAATATGCTTAAACAAACTTACCCTGTTTTATGGAAGTATATTAAAGTTCTGAGATTTAATCCTAAATTAATAAAATCCACAACTTTTTCAGGCAGGTGCCACCAATCTAGTCTATTTGCGACCGGTTTGACCTGAGGTTACCATCGCAGGCCCGTCCCTCACCACACGTCGAAGCACAGCGTGGTGGAGCTGCATTCGGCGCCATGGTAACGAGTCGGCCTCGCACCGCTGCTCTGACACCGCAGTGGCTGATGAGTCATCATTCTGACCCACTGGACTCTCCAGGCTGGGCCAGCAGTGCTGTACTGTTACATGCCCCACTGGGTGACTGACAGGTCAGAGTCTGTTCCAGTAAGGCAGCATGTGGAGAAGCACTGAAAGAGACAGAACTGGTTCACAGAGGCAGATGGCTAGAGATGTAAAGTTCAGGCAAAAACGGCGTCGCATTCTTGATCACTGCTATTTTTACTGTTAAACAAAATTTGCTGAGGTGTTACATTTTGTTCACATCAAGAAACCTTTAAGTGCGGTTTTGCTTTTTTTCCAAGCTAATTTGAGTGGCATAAAAAACACTGTTAAATACCATGAATGCGACTGTGACAGTAGGGGTTGCTGATGTCTGAAATGCGCCTCTGTGAGAGCCCTTCAGAGTGAAACTTACGATTAGTAATTGCTTGAATTCAGTGTAATTGGAGTTTTATACTTGGAAATGAACTCCTCTCCGAGGGAAGACGGCCTTTCATAAAGATAAAACATGAATGATCCCGATTGGGAAATTGGGCCATTGAGGCAATAAAAGCATTGGTGATATTTGCAGAAGAAGACAGATGAGGGAAAGGATGGCAAATGAAAAACATTTATCATAACCGAGCCGCAGTTTGCCACACAGAAGAGCTTTTTAGAAACGGATCTAAATTAAACATGGTTAATAACCTTTGCAATGACTGAATGGAAAAGCACTGAAACAGGAGTTATGCTTGTAATTAGCAGACCATACAGACCCCTGAGAAGAACTGTGTTTCTCACAGAGAGGGTAAACTTAATTCATACATCAAGCTGTGTATCACAGGCTGCCTGAAGTGCACTTGTGTGGCTGCTGTTAATCAGCCGTTTTTACTTAACTGGGGGTTTTTTTGACCAGTTTATTCTGGGCTTTGTTTGACTTTCAGTCTCATAGGATTTGTTTAAGCACTGCAGGTAAAAACTGTAGACCAAAGGACCAATATGGTTAATGCGTTGCACTTGCGTAACACATTTTCAAGCTTATCTAGATTCTGTGAGCAGCTTTGCGATGCGTTATCACACCCATTAAAATTAAACACTCAAACACAGCTGTTTCTGTTTTATTTGCTCTCATACATATGGGTACAGTTCCCCACAAATGCCCATTGATAAGCATGTCAAGCACTATTATGTCTTTCCCAAGTACGCTTAATTATATTTTGGATTTTTTTCCCCCCATTATAATGCCACATCCAGTGTAAATACGTGTTAGAAAGAATATGCCTTTGTGCAATTGGAAATTTTAAGATTAATCACCACAAATTATATTTGGAATCCATGAAATATGTTTATTATATTGTCACAACACTATTTTTGTTGTTAAAATTACATTTTTTAAATGTTTTTTTTGTGTGTGTGTGTGACTTAATCAGCTGAAATAAGTGTAACCCATTAACATGAGGTCTGGATATTCACTTCTTGGACTCTTATTTTGAAGTAGCTTTCTAGTGTAGAGGTTATAGACCAATAAAAACTTCTCCTCAAACTAGTTGACGACAACAAGGATCAAAGAAAGCCTAAACCACCGTTATATTGTTTATGTGTCAGCGTTTCATTTACCTTGAAGAAAAAATAGAATCAACTGTATAAAACAAATGACTTGCAAACACTGTGAGAGTACAAGAGTCTGCTAGCTGCTAGAGGTTTGTCGCTTCCAGGCTATCTCACAGGATGAGTGTGCACCATGCTTTTGATTACCTTGAGTTAAAGACATGTCAAACTGTAATGTTTATTGTAATTGCTTGATTCCTAATTGCTTTCATTTACTTTGAAGCACATCTTCTTGCAGATATGTGGTATGTAAATAAACTTCATGCTCAGACGAATTAAACCTGGGCGGATATAAATCTCAATGTTTCCATTGTTCAGAACAGACACGTTGATCACAATAATTATAAGTTAAGCATTTTATAATATTTTTTGAGAATTCACACCCATTTTTCGTCTGATTTTTACTTCCCTGCTTAAAGGCTCCCACATACCAGAGAGTGCGTCACGTCGCGGACGTCCCTAAGCTGACATGTCTCTACAAAAGTACATTTTTACATACGCGTACTCTGTCGCACAGTAAACCGTTTGGCAGGAAGCATCATTCATGTCAAACTTTTTGTATGTGACTCCAAGTTGGTGAGGTTGAGAGTTGGAGCAACTAATCAGAAGAAAAGGCCAGGCTGCCTGTGTGACTGCCACTCTGTGTCGCACTGACAGGTGTACGATAGCTAGCCTGGTGGAGAAGAAATGGAGCAAGGCGTCTATCAAACTTGCTAATGTCCATTTATGTTGCGGAAAATGAAGGCGTCTTAGTGGGAGCCTTACTAGTTAGTGCATAGTACAATCAATACTTTGCCAAGTAAGTCAGGGAGTAATAGTGCAACGTTCTTCGCCGTACAGACCACCTCAACATTCGACAGGCTGAAAAACCGCAATGTATGGACTAGTAAAACCCAGACTGAAATGTACTGCACTGACTGCAGATTCCTTAAAAAACAGTTTGTGCTTTGTGAAACCTTTACTCAGTATGTGTCAAAACATTTCTGGGATTCTGAATTTTCCCCCACAACACTTGTGTTCTCAAAGTCAACACTATGCTTCGTCTCATCTTGTGAACTGAATGTATTCCTATGCCTCTGAACCCGACCGGGCTTCCCTGACATGTTGAAACTTTCTGCAATTGTCTTCTCGCAGTGTGTATAAAGTGATTGCGGGTTAGAATATTTTTAGCCATATCAGGTGGGAAGATGTATGAGAAAATCTGATAATCAGCGGGGCAGCGACTCTTCTTCGCTGTCTTGTCCTAATATTCCCACTGATTATTAACACCCGTCAGCTGTGAAGCACGGTCAGGTGGGGCTGTCTCCCCGTCTTGGCAGCAGGTGGATCGGTGTGTAATCTTTTTCTCCTGATGTAGCTCCCTCTGTGTCTCTTCTCGCAGTAAAGTGATGTAAACCCGGGGCTTAAGGTAAGACCTAATTAGCCCCGTTCTCACTGTCTCTCACTTTCCCTTCCCTTCAGTCTGATTCTAGACCTGTTAAATGCAGGATTAAAGTGCACTCGGCAGGGTGCAATTATACAGTGAGCGCCGTTGCGTCCGGGGTTAAACACAACCCTCACTCCCTGCTCACTTGTCTGCTGTAGGCTGCTGCTGCCTGGAGATAATTGTATTGCTGTCAGCCTTTGGTTGATGAGTTGCCACTGTAATTGCTTTACGGTTTGACCTCTGGTTTTTCAAACAAGGGCCCTGGTCAAGGATCTGCACCGGGCAGATGAAGGATGAGAGTGAGAGTGTTGTCCTAATGAGTTCCTGCTCATATGATTTTGGTTGTTGGTAGAAAGATTCAATAAATGCTCGTCCTGTCACTCCCTCACTTGTGTCCTTTGTTTATTCTTAAGGTATCTTTATGGGCTGTCCCACCCGTCCTCTTTAAAATCAGCCAGTCAATAAACAATATATCTTTTTCACACACTGTTACAGACCGGGCATGGGCTGGGGTGAGTTTCTCACATTAAGATAACCTTCAGTAATACTACTATCCTAATTATCCATTCATTCATCGATTGTCTATACCCACTTCTCCTTGCAGGATCTTGGGGGAGCTGGTGCCATAGTAGATATCAACGGTTGTAATTTCTGCTTCTTTTAAAAACAGAAAAGCAACAATTGTTTCTACAGCTGCTAAAATAATTGAAGGATTTTCCCCAAAGACAATCTCAACACCTATTTATTCATGCTTTTATACCCTAAGCTATATCCAGCTTAGGGTTTCTGTGCCTTGCCGAAGGGGATATCAACCTGAGCTGAAGGAAGCTGGAAGGAAGTCACAACCTTCTGATTGAAAGATGACAGCTCTTCCCCCTCTTTAATCCTTCAGATAGCTGGAGAAAGCTCTACTGTCTCAGGAAAGAAGGAAGGAAGAGAGGGAGAGTGTGTAATACTTAAGTCTTTTACAATATTACTGAACGACAGGGTATTTACATAGGTAATATTACTTACTCCGGACTCCCCCTAGTGGTCTGGAGCAGTTTTGTTTTTTGGAGCAAGTTTGCAGCTTTTCACATTTACAGCTGTTTTTGCTATTTGCAGCATTTTCCCAGAACAAGTCGCAAGAACCCTCAAACTGGGGCTGCAATAACAGAGTGATGTAATTTTGTTCTCTTACAGCCCCAAGAGACAGAATAAATTTGTTCTTGTAGCGTATATGGACATACCTTAACTGTCAAATACAATTGTAAACTTCAAAATAAATAGCAATTTGTTTAAAATGTTTTAGTAGAGACAGAATAGTAAAAGGGTTTTTCATCAATGGCCGTTTGTTTTCAGACAGGGAGCTCGTAAACTACTACCAGCTGATGTAGGAGCAAAAATCAAATTTTTCCCATTTAGGTTGTACTTTGATAAGAAAATAATAACAATAAAGTTGAAAGTTAACCAGGATCAAAACGGAAAAATGCATCGCTTTGAATGAAAACCTTTTGACAACTGGTGAGTAAAATATTTCCAACATTTTCAGGCCATTTGGTTGAAAATGTATGTTAGTAGCTACGCTAAGTTGTGTGCAGGAAGAGTTTTGCACTGTGTTTTATTATTACTTATTTAACTTTGGGTTTTTTTTCTGATGCTTGTTTGATTGAATCTGAAAAATCCAAACCTGCGTATTTGGGCCAGTATGCGATTCCTACTTAATGATAGCCGAAGTCAGCTTTAAGGCTGAATGTTATTTACATTTCATTATTGTGCTCTTTGTAGACTAAAACTACAAAGTCTATGAATCTGATATTAGCTTGCCGTCAACTTCTGAACCAGGCACCCTGTTGCTACCTAGCTTACTAGCTAGCTATACTTTCAAAATAGTGCTAATCCATTAAGAGTGGCCTTTTTTTAGTTTCTACTGTCTGGCTGACTCTTTCTACCATGAATGAATGCTAGCATAAAGTCAGTCAGGTTTTAGGTAAGCAGGCATATTGTACTGTTTTGTCTTTCTGCTCTTTCTTGACTAACATTCAAAAATCCAAGAAGCTGATCTTAGCTTGCGGTCAGCTGCTAAACAAAACACCTTGTAGCTACCTAGCTTGCTAGTTAGCTATACTTTTAAAACGGTGCTAAACATTTAAGGGTGCCATTTCTGTACTTTTCACTCTGTGACTTTACAAACAGATGACTTTCTCTTCTTTGTAAGAAATGAATGTGTGTAGGAGTGATTATTAGGACCCTGAAGGAACAGGTGAGGAAATGGTTTGAGCAGTGCACCACGTCTCCACTTCACCCAGTCACTTATTCTCTGGCCTCTCAATAAAGACATTCAACCATAAGAACAGTATAACTGAAAATTCAAACCGTTTTGAATATGTAACATTAAATATAAGTATATCTTGGTCACGTTAAACAGTGCTTGCTACACTTTGGGAAGCTAATGTTAAGTAACTTCTTGTTTCTTGTATTGCTAAATCTTTTTGGCTTTTGCATGAACTAGTTTTCTATTCAAGCTATTGGTCTAAAATTGCTCAGCAAGTCTTTAGGGTTAAAAGTCGGTCACATTTAGGTATACTTATTCAACGTTTTCTTAACAATATCCTAATAGAGTTCCACTGTATGCCTCTTTTTGTTTCGATTTATGAAAGCTCACAATGAGATGAGACGTGGCTGGGTCGGTAGTCTCCATGACCCCCATTAATTAATTGAGGGTTAGCTCATGAATGTGCAACACATACCCAGAGGGTTAGACTAAGAACACATCATACCAATAAGTCTAAACACTGAAATGTGCCTTGACTGAAACAGGAAAACTGTTGAGCAACGCTATTTCAGCTGGAAATCAGAAAAAGTAAAAGAACAGAATGTAGCTCCATCCCTTTTGCCAACGCAGTTTTCACGCAGGAACCAACAGGAATTTGTCTCCTAATTGAGCAATATGTTCTGTTTAAACTGATGTCCGGGAGGATCCATCACCACTATGTCTATAGAAAAATGAAGACAAGTGTGTGGTTATTAAATTTAAAAATGGTTATTACAGTTCAGACAGGCGCTGCCCTGACTCCAGTGATACATTATGAGGCTGCCGGTACATCTGTGCTTTTTCCTATCCTGTCGTCTCGGTCTGGGATTTCTTTGCACTGTCAACACCCTGCTGTGAGAACAAAGCCAACTCTGCACATAGATTCGGCTCACAGCAGGACATGATCAAAAATTCAACTTCTGTCAAAACACCTCTGGGTTAGTCAGCAGTGGAGAGGAAACTCATTTTTGTAATCTGTTTGGAACCACTGTCAGAAAACTGTCAGTAATCCAGATGGAAGGGGGGAAAAAAAGTGCTTGTTAGTATTCAAAGCTCATTCCTTTCTCTTGTTGGAGAAGCTTGCCATTAAAGTCCCGGGTGTGTTTTTAGCAGTTCCACCCATGAGGATCATACTCAACAGTTGGTGCTGAAAATATGTTCGGCTGATTTGTTGACAGTGTGAAACCAACACAGTGTATTTACAAGAGTTTATGTGTTATTCACTTTCAGCAACGGGGGAATATCTGTTGCCGAGGCAACACTTCTCCTCTCGGGAGGATATAAAGGAAGGAGAAACCTGAGGAATGACACCAGGCCGTATTTTTGGGCTGCAGTATGTGGGCTGAGCAGTGGAAATCTCCGAGATTTCCTGAGAAAAATCTAGCTTTACAGGACAAATAACCCTCTTTAGAAAGCACTTCTTATACTGAATGTTCCATCAAGTAGTTCCTGGATAAATCCAGAGGGGATAAGACTTATAATACCAGTAGCAGGTGAACTCTGCTTTCGGAATCAGACTTTTATTTTTAACATCTGTCTTATTCCAAGAAACTACCTAACAACCGCTTACATTTAAAAATGAGTCAGTGTTTTCATTGAAACTAAGTGTGTATATTTTAGCTCGACAGCTCGGGAGCTGTAAATCATGCGTTCGCGGGGGATCAGTGCACCCAGCTGTAAAGAACCATAAAACACGGAGACCGTGAATGCATGCTGGGCTTGCAGTCGGAGGAGAAATGCATCAGCTGCAGCAGCATCAGCAAAGTGCTCAGCAGCTGAGGCTGAGCAAATGAGTTAGACGGCTGAAACAAACAGCTCAATTAGTGTTAGCCAGTTCAGCCCACACATTAGCTGATGTAAAACACAACATTTACATTTCAATTTATTTTCAGTTTTTTTTTTTTTCTTTTACTCTGCAGCTGGGCTGGCATTTAACAAGCTTTCCATTTCAGTTAGGTAAAAATGTATTCGCACAAGATGTTTTTGATATAAAATGTGATCTATGCCAAATATATGTGCATTATCACAATGAACACATGGTGCTTTTGTGTTCATTCTCTAATTATCTCGGTGACTAATACTTGCAATTCTCAACTTATGCATTTATGCTATTTTTGATTTTAAACTCTTTTTTTTTTTTTTTCCACGACAGCTACAAAGTTTTCCTCCCACTGTCCAGGAATTTTCATGTTAGGTTAACTCAGGATTCGAAACTGTTTTTGATATTTTGCTACTGTGTGATTGCAATAAGAAATGCAATTAAAATCGCACATTAATATGCTTTTCCGAGTGATAAGTCATTAAAAATCGTGGCAGCATCGGATGAAGGCACCTGCTTGAAATAGATTCATATTTCAGTCCGTGGCAACCGTTACTCGGTGCCTTAATGTCTTCTCATATAGTGCACCTCCTATTTACTGAAGCTCCTGCCCCATAGAGCAAATCTTCCCTGTGGCAGCAGCAGCAATAAGAAAACAGTTTGTAGAACTGCACATCTTCTGAGCTCACAGCACAAACTATAACTATTGTTGCGATGACGTGCTGAAGGGGGAGTGTTAGAAAGCGTAGGAGCTTCTTAAAGAGATAGAGGTCCAGTTTGTAGCTATCAGATGTGGCTGTGTGATAAAGTCAAATTTCTTTAAAGTTTTTGCTATGAATAACATTTTCATAACAACTAAAGGTAACTTGATGGCGCTACGTGCACGGAAATTGCATCAATCCAAGCTGCGCATCTGTGTAGCCGCAGCAGCACATTATAGTCATTTCCTCCTCTGCTTTCTGTCTGCCTACTTCATTCATCTCATTTATACAGAACAATATGCCGGAGGGCCTGTTGCTGCTCATACTGGCCAGCTTGTGATCTTGTCCAGGTGGTTTGGTCCACTTTCAAAATTTTCCAGCTTTCCGCGACGAAATTAACCTTCCCGACTAGCCTGACTTGAAAACTCTGTAAGTCGAGGGCGAGTGCTTACTTACTCTCTGTCACTGACCTCTGGAGATATCGCCCTCGCACAACTCCACAAACATGCAAGGATCAAGCATGTTTGGGTGCAGCCAATGAATGGAGAGATTAGCATTTATGCTTTCCATGCATTCCTTATAGATCGCCTTGAACTACTCGGATGCAGAAAAGTGTTTCCATATTTCGTCATTACAGACACGAGAAAATGGGCTTCAATGTGATCTTATGTGATAGACCATTATAAAAAACAGGCATATATTTGTGCTCTGCTGTCTTTATAAAATTTAGTGCCACCAACTGTCTTCAGACGTTTTCTGATCAATGAATAGATTTCACCTGTGCGATTTTGTCTTGATATAAATCATGCTGTTCTGTGAAGGTGTAGAGCAAAAAGTAGGTCATGAAACTTTGAAGATATCATTGAAAATTGTTCAAACCGCCATGGGAATTAGGAAAGAGTATGGTGCAACTGTAAGCCATCCACCTAAACTAAAAGACCTGCCAAGGAGAGAAATAATGAGAGAAACATCCAAGAGACCTGTGGGAACTGCAGACCCCGCAGGTATTCACCGCTCAGAGGCTCAGAGGCTAATATTGTTACAGAACAATTATTTGTTGGGGATCCACAAATCTTGACTTCATTAAAGAAAAGCAAAATGAAACCCAATGTTTCAAAAATCTACATGTGAATGTAAGAATTTCTTTTTTTTTGTTTCAGATTTGTTGAACATAAAAAAAAAAACAAACAAAAAAAAAACATCTCCTTTTCAGCCACTGCATAATCATGAACTTCTTTGATTTGCATTACCGCATAAAATTCTCATTTACGGAGTGAGATAATAACGACTAAGTGAGGCGGGAGGAGCGCGCATTAGTTAGCTTTTATGAGCGGCATAGAAAAAGCATTAAGAGCTGCTGGAAGCCAACACCTCACACCTTCTGTTCATTCCTCTGCTCTCCCATAACACTTTTCACTGCTTACTTTCGCTAAGAGTTGGGCCTCATACTCTGAAGTGAAATTAGGAGCAAAAACACACCGCGTTCATGAACGAAAGGGGAAAAGGATGTGGTTTATTTAATGCGAGTTCTAGCCAATTAACAACAATGATACACTGTAGAAATGTGTCGTCTCTCTCGTGTTCACAGCCTGATAATCTCCTTGGCACAAACTTTGTTCTCATTTTTGTTTTCAAGTGAAGAACCATCTAATTATGTGCTTTGAGAGAACGAAGGGAGGGGTGCGGAGAGCCAAATTAATCAGAATTGGAATTAATGTAGCTTCCAGCAAAACGAAACAGAAGGTGTACGCATTCTCTATGTCGTGCTTCATGCACGGCGACACCAACAGCGAGTTGGTGCTTCATGATTAAATCAATCCCGTCGACACCATGACAAGTAAGGGAGATTTATCAGGCACGCCAGGAGCGGCGTAATGCGTGCAGAATCCGTCCAACAACTGAGCAATAAATCTAAACAACCCGACTGCAGCCAGCTTAAAGGGAGCTAAACACTGTTGAAGTGGTGTGACAAATGGCACTTATTCGCTGCTTACATAACAAATGGGAAGACAAAAGAGCCAAGCTTTTCGATATCTTCCACACTGCAAGGCAGGAAAACACAGGTGGGCCAGAGTATATAACTCTGTCCCGCTATGGAACATTCTTACTGGAGACTGCGAATCTTTTTCCAATAGCAGCCCAGAAGCCGAATGTCAGACCATGATGACAGATGGGTGGGCTAATGGGAGGGGAAAACATCAAAGACGCTCTGGACTGAATATAGCTGTCATCCAGCAAGTGCAAACAGATAGTTGTATAAACCTTTAGAGTAAGTAGTGATTCTCCGAAAAGGTGGTTTTTCTTCTTTGCTATTAGAAGTTTTCAGATCAGTCATCAACTCACAAATAAGCTTTATTCACTCACGTTCACAATGTACTCCAAGTACATTTACGGTTGAAAGCTTTTATGACGGAATACAAAGAGATGTGTTTTAGTCTTGCTGTGGTTGTAGTTTTCTGCATTTACCAGACACTTCATTAGGTATGACCTGCTGGTATTTGTTTTGACACACTTTTGCCTTCGGCACGGTCTGGATTCTTGATGGCATAGATTCAACAAGATGTCAGAAATGTTCCTAATGTTTTGGGTCATATTGACGTGACGGCATCACACAGTTACTGCAGATTTTTCTGGCTGTACATCCATGATGTCAACCTCTCCAGTCATCTCAAATCGGTTTGAGATGGCAGAGCACGACTCATATGAAGATGGGTACACCGTGGTCAGAAGCGGATAGACATGGCAAGGAACTATGATTGACTTAGGCATTTCATCAGTGGTCAATTGGTATTTAGGGGTCAAATAAAATATCCCACATGCCACTGCCACCACCACCCTGACCCATTGATAGAAGGGAGAATAGATCACGACGCAAAGTTTTGACCTCACCCTTTTGAATTTTGTGGATTTAAGACACTCTACATCCACAAAATCTATGAAGCGTCTGGATTAGTTTCTGGAAAGCGAAAAGATGGCTGATTGTTTATGAAATACTTGAACCCACTCATCTGGCACCAAGAGCAATCCCACATTCAAAGTCGCAAGAGTCCCCCGTCTTTCTCATGCTGCTGTTTGTCCCTCCATCAGCAATTTCTCTTCACTTGAACTAAATGGCTAAGTGTTCTGTGTTCCTGCCATGCAACAGACTGATTTGATGACAAAGTGGCAAATATAAGCAAAGAGCATGAACGCTGTAGTTTTTTTTTTTTTAACGCAACAGCTGCAGTTTGTTCAGATGTCTTCAATTGAATTTGCAACCTAAAAGATGTTGAGCAGATGTCTTGTGTCTGAGATGAGGACTGCATTCTTACGTCCTCTCCACATGGAAATGTTTCGTTTTTGTTTTGTTTTTTTTCTCCCTCAAATGGGTTGTTGATTTTAAAATCCACAGTGTTTTCACCCACAAGGAAACACAAAAACTCCCACTGCTTTAACTCCCCTGACCTGTGGCGCTGAACATAAAGTACGGGACATGCAGATAATGCCTCGACCCAAAACGCAACGAGAGCATGTCGTCGTTCACAGTATGGCGTACACAGAATGTCTTGAAGTTGATTGATGAGGTTCTGCAGCACAACTACAAACACGTAATCCCCCGTTGTTGTTATGTATGACGCATTCAGGGTTGTAGGTCAGGTTAGAGTTGGGGGTAAATATGTCAGTGTTTCGTCTAAAGGGGCATTCTCACTATCCACTTGAATACACATTGGGGAATTTTTCGCTATAGAACCCGGGAAAAAATAAAAATAAAAAAAAATAAATCTAGTAATGCTTAAGAACGGTCCAATTTTAGTCATAATCTCTCCTGTGTGGACTGGGCCTATGAGTGAGACTCAAGAGGCTTTCACAGAAAGGCTAGAGACTAAACACAGACTTAAGATTTGGGAATTAAGGGTCTTAGGCAGTGTTTATCTCAGGTAATCAGGGGTCAAAATAAGCTGATAAGGAAGCTCCAGATGGCAGCTGAGGCTGGCATGTCCAGGTCTTCATGTGCATTTTATCAAGGACATTCAGTTCTCATGCCGAGTTCTCAGTTAAATGACTTCAGGTTTACTCAGTATGAAACAGACTTGGCCTGTTTTTATCGTTTTATTTTCTTCAATGTTAAACCAGCACAGAAAATGATTTGTTTTCTTACTCTGAAATGAGATACTAACCGATGCTAACCAATTTTCAGTTTTGTCTTCATATATCAGTGTATTTTTGTGGTTAACATTGTGCCACGTCATTAGAAATAATTCACAATTTCTCTCAGCAGTCTGTTTCAGTGCTTAATGAATAGATGAAAAGAAAAAAAAAAGTAATTATTAAACGTCCATGTGTTTACACAGTGCATGATTGAAATGAATAACTTTTACAAACACAGTGTTATTTAATGAAAGAACATTCATTTCAGTGATTAGAGGCTTTTCTTGTACTTGAGAAAAAATGGGGAACATATTTGTCTTGCATTGAATTAGGACTAGTGGTTTATTTCACTAAAATTCCTTGGAGGAAGGACAGTTCAATCTATTGTGCTTTATTAAGCCTGTTATTGTTTCATTTCCACGGATATTACCGCGTTTGAAAGAATTTCAGTTATTATTAGCAAAAGAAATACATTCCAGCAACTGTTTTATTCATAATAATTAACCGTTTCTCTCCTATATACAATGCAAATCTTTGTTAAAGTTAATGCAGAGAGAAGGAAAGCTGCAGATGGAGAAGGAGTAGAAAAGTTGTTGTGGACATTAGAAAATCTGCACCACACCCTTTTTAAAACCTGAAAAACATAGAAACTCCCATCAAAGTAGATCTCAGAGGAATCCCAGTGTTTTAGCTCCGACTGTAAACTTCAAAAGTTTTTCCCACAAGTTGGTAGTCAAAGGATTAGGACTCCAAGACAGCAGCTGTGCTAACACCTGGAACTGAAATGTAGGGGTTGTTTGGTTAAATATGTATTGTTACATTCATAAACAGTGTCTCAGTACACTTCTTCACTTGATTTTTTTTTCTTTTTTTTTTTTTAGCACATGATCTATTTGATTTAGCTTTTAACGGAGAATGGAAAGCTGTTTTGAAATCTCCTAATTGCCAGTTTAGTTTTCCGCTCCAGTGCGACAAAGGGCACTTTTCAAGATTACACTGTAAACTCTTTGTGGCACTGCTTATTGTCAAGGGAGGTGTATCCTGCAGAGCTCTTTGTGTCTCTTAAATAATTACTGGCCTTAGAAAGAGGAGAGTGCAGAGGAGAGAGCTGGTTGGTGAGCATTAGACGGCCCCTCATGTCTTTATCTGCAGCTCTCTTTGCTCAAAACGTCTACTTTTTCTTCACTCCAGGCTGTGCTTGTGAGGAACTCCTTCACCCTCTGGTTTATGCATGTCTCAATCTGGCCCCTCGGCCTTTTTGCAGGCGGCATCAGGAGCGCTGACATTCCTGTTCAGAATGCATGAATTCTCCTTTGGGAAGCGAATCTGTTTCCATAATTGGTCTCAAGGCCGCAGGATAAATCAAACATCCCCTCGCTTAATTGTTACCGGCGCAGAAACCCGGGTGCTATGGGCTGGACGCAGCCGCAGCCGCAGCCACATACACACTCGCACGTCTCTCCCCGTGCAGCTTGTACCAGTTCTGTTGCCAGGGTAACATGATCAGGTCAAAGCGGTTGAGTGATCTCTCCTGTTCCCAGCTGAGGACACTCCCCCCCCCTCACCCTCTCATCCCCTTCACCACCACCTTCTCACCATCTCTTCACGCACCCACCTTTTGCTCTGCACTCTCTCTGTCCATCCTCTTTATCCTCTCCTCTCTGCCTCCTCTCTGTCATTCGTTTCCTCTGCCTCATCGCATCTTAATCTGCCTCTTCATCACCGCTTGGTTTCTGTCTGCCACAGAGGATCAGAGTGAGAAAGGTCAGCTTTTATTTGCCTGCTGGGTTTCAGTAAAATAACTATACTAACACACACAGGTGTTTTTAGAAGTAGACAGAGAGATGGCTATAATGAAGTCGTATCATGCAGAGCAATAACAGATCAAATCTAACTATACATACAGCTCTGGAAATTGGTACAGTGATATGTAAGTGTTACACAAGCTGATTTTTCATGCCAGTATTTTTGGACATACATTTCACGTCCAAAATGATTGATGTACATTTTTAGAGGCTGAGCTCATAAACAGTACTGGGACATTGGGATGTAGGAAAAGAAGAAAAAGGGTCAGGAAATAAGAGTTAATCAATGTTCAGTAATAGTATTGCAATTACACAGTTACCTGATATTGATCACTCGTCGTCCTTAAGTTAACTCTTGCATAATAAAATGGCTGCCATCATTTCCAAATGTGGCGTGTTTCATGAACTTTAAGCGATGGAAACTACATCTTTGCTGCAGCCTTCGTGTTACCCGCTGAAAGCCTTGTTCTCTCTCACTTTGTCACAGCTTGACAACTTCATAATTGCCTCTACATGCTGTTGAACAGAGTGTGTCACCAGGGGACCCAAGGGAGGCATTTTTTAATCAGAACATTTTCATACATGTTTTATTTATTTATTTATTTTTTTTGATCATCCTTGTATTTTATTGAAATGCTATGAGAGATGCTCATCTTTCTGATTGGCTGCCGGTCAAATATATCAAACTGCTTTGCTCCTCAAGCTAGCATGGCGTGGGTGGCTTAAATTGAAAGATATGAGGCAGCATTTATGCTAGGCAAACATAATAATTATTGAAAAGAAAGTAAAAGATACAAAATTTGATGTTTCTCTACATATTTTGTATTATCGTCTTGTGAAGGGGGTTCCTCCTAACGCTGCTTTGAGGGGCAGAGCAAGGAAGAGTGTGGAAACCCCCGCTCCAGAAAACACCGCTTAAAATAGCTTCTTCATCTCTTTGCTTCTCCTTACTAACACTAAAATTAACTGTTTTTCAGTCTTTTTCTGGCAGTAACAGCTTTTGATCTGCAAAGTGTTGCTATTGGTGTGATTTCTTAGCACTTATAAATGACAGGACCACTATTGTGAAGCGCAAGGGGAGCTTTTCAACCTGAAAATTGCCCAGTTTTGATTACTGGGCAATTTTTCTATGCATCTCTAAGGACAAATAATTAGTTCTCTTTGAATAAAGACAACGTGTTAAATGACAAAGGCACCAGCCTGGTTGTGCTAATTAACTCCTTATAGAAGTTTTAGCAAAATTACATACGCGTGTCAAGCTGTCTGCAGTGGCACTATTACTTTTACACCTTATTGAAAGACATAATAACCACAGGGATTTGCTGCACAAAGTCCACGTTTCTATTAATAACCACGGAGAAGGAAGCCTGCCCTCCATCATGGCTGACAGAAAGTCGCAGTTGATATTTAGCTCTGACTTAATGGAGTAAAAATCCTGGTTCTGTTACACGCACTGGCGTAACAGCTCTTCAAATATGGGCCTCCAGGTGATGAATGGCATGACAAGTTGCCTGTTAATACCATCTGGTCCCTCGTGAGAAATGATTGTGTTTCTAGATGAGGTGAGAAGAGCTGCTTTGTGCTGCTGGGATGTCAGCGAGATAATGTTTAACCGTGCTGTCAAAGTGGTGTCAAACTGTGAGCGGGGCTTTGCTTACAAACCGTTTGTCAGTGTTTAAAAATGTATTTCGCAAGAGTAAAATGACAAGACTGATACAATAATTACTCGGCCCCAACCCCCCAAATACAAAAGCCTTGGTGGTTTTAATCCTTTATTCGGCGCTGCTTTAATTAGCACAGCATGTGAGTAATCAAGTGTTTCCCTTGCACAGCAAAAAAAAAATGCCGCAAGTGTCGCACCCAGCCTCCAGAATGTCTGAAGGATTTTTTAACTCCCAACTCTACAGAGAAGGAAATCCTAAATCTGTGCGTGTGTCTGTGTGTGTGTGTTCAGTTGCTGACACACGGACACCTGTTGCGATCGAAGATGTCACACCATCTGCTAACTTTCCAACCTTGGGCAGATCATTTTGCTTCATTTGGGCTAAGTTTTTGTGGTTTTAGCCTGATGCTGATACATCAGTTAGCTGGGTCCAGCTGCAGGCGGCTGTGGTGTCGACTGAGAGCGTTGGGCTGTAAAGACTGGCTGTTTCAAGACACGCTGTTCTCCGTCTACTTCAGCTCACACCAGTCAGCCTGAACTGAGTTCAATTCTGCCAGTATTTCTGTCCTGGAGCTTAAACAGTTCCTCTCACATCCATTTTAAGGTTTAAATGACTATAAAAAGTCTGCGTTTACTTGTTTGTGCCAGAGAGCAGAGGGGGAAAATGGTCTAGCCTATAAAACAGCTGACAAAACACTTCAGTTAAAAAATGTTGAATATACTCAACATTTGCCAAAATAGATGTTGATTTAATTCTTCAGAAATAAGACACTTCAGACTTTAATTTTGACGACTTAAGGCAGGTGGTGTGTGCTCAAACAATGACCAATTCCAGGCGGAAAAAGGCCAATATTTTTACATCCAGGTTTTAGGATGTAAAACCAGGTTTTAGGATGTAAGGTATTAAGTATTGCTAATACCTTAGAATTAGCGATGCACCAATCCGATATTAACACCCATATCGGACCTGATATTGGAAAACATTCCAGATCAGATATCATGAAAATGCACCTGATTCATAAAGGCACATCTACTCACTCCAATTCCACTCTTTGTGCTCTGACTGACGTCATGCTTTATCGCTTATGCATTCACATTATATTTAGAATTCCCAACTAATTGCACTTTCTGAACCATTTGAAAGGTTTGTTGCAGTTTACTTTTAACATGTTTGACCGATGTAGTCAAACATGTTAACATGTAAGCTTCAGTTTCTTTGGCTGTTGTTCTCCTAATTGCGCTGACTGAACAAATTAAAGTTGCTTTTACATGTTTGATCAAGCTTGTGAAGCTGTTGGTGTATTGAAGTGTCGTTCTGATGCACAGTTATCAAGAAAACTTGTAATTTAGTAGATTTACGTCGTTGTTTTAAAAAAGAAACCTTAAGCACTGTTTTTCTGTATCGGATTGGTATCAGTCAATAGCAAACCTCTGATATCTGTATTGTATCGGAAGAGAAGAAAGTGGATCGGTGCATCCCTAGTTAGAATGATGTCAAACAAGATGAAAATGGTGGGATAGTTCCACAGTTATTTTCTGCTAAATAGATACACCCCTGATGCATAGCATGGTCCATAGTATCACTTGATGAATGGGTGTTCTCAATAGATACTCCTTCACTATAAGTATGTGTCGTCTTGGGTCTGTTCAGAACAACATGCACTGAGGCAGCCATCTTCTCCGTGAGCCTGCTGGTGTTTGAGGGCAGAGACAGATGAACCAACCATTTATCTGGTGAAGTTCTTTCTGGTCTGACCCGACTGGTCGTGTCTAAACCACTGAACTGGTATCCACCCTCCTTCAGAATTGTAATTAAGCTAACACGTCCCATTCGACTTTCCCTCACAGTTACCCACTTTAGTCTGTTTTCTTTTTTGCATGGATCCTCAAGTCCTACCCATTTCATTGTTGAAAGGAATGAGTGTTGTAGCAAGGTTACCAAATATGTTTAAATCAAAAAAGATGTCACTTCTAACCGTCACAGTGGGTTCAAACATTAAATGACCAAAAAAAAAAAAAAAAAAAAAATCTCTAACTCTCTTTCTCTATTTGTAATGACTTCACCTGAAGAAAACTAAAGTCTTAAAATGATCTAAGACGAGTCCAGAACCAAAGACTTGGAAAATCGGTGGGGGTCATCTGGACCGGGCTGTGGAAAAGAGAAGCTCTCGTAATTTAGTTATATTTGGAGAACATGTGCAAAAGTAGAGAAGAAAAACTGTTGCCAAGTCTAGATGTGGCATGTTGATAGACTCCTAAAAAAGAACACCAAGTGCTAAAATGGAATGTGCCTTAACAAAGTTTAATCCAAGGATATGCATGCTTCACTACGCAGGTTATTGTACCCCTGTTTGTTCTGTTAAAAATGTTTTCTTTTCAGATGCATTCTTTTGTCACTTTAACTCTACTGGATGAATCTCCCTTGGGAAGTGAAAGATACTTAGAGTTGTTCTTTTGACATTGCATAAAGCTGACATTTCATCAGAGACGTTTCTACTTTCTCTATCTACTTCAAACCTGCACAGAGTCCAACAATCATTTCCTGTCTCAGAATAAAAACAAACTAATAATTCTGACTTGGCTACAGGTATTTGCTATGCTTCAAACTGTGCTAATTGTGACGACGAAGGCTGAAATCTCCACCGGGCTCGTTGCCGCCTCACAGGAAATTATGCATCCACCGTAATTTGATTTATGCCTTCCACAGTAACGTCGGGTTTGAGGAAAGAGAACAAGCTTGAGCCCTTACAGTAACTAAAACAGCACTTTGAAGTGGAAATATTTTTTTCTCCCTATATGTAGCATTCTCAGTGGATTTATTGGGGGAGGAGGTAAAAAAATAATAATAATAATAACAACAACCCAGAATGGGATATCAGGCTGCGCTAAGTTGTTTCTGAATTCCTACAAGCAAACACTGGTTCAAGCAGGGATGTAGCCGAATTATAAAAGGAACGATTAGCTAAAGAGGGGAATTGCTTGGTCATAGTTGAACTGTGAAGCAGCTATATTTTCTGCAGTGTGCAATAAAGCAGCACTTCATATCATAAGCTCATTATATCTGAGCCATAAAGTGATTATGTTCTCCAGTACAGCATTGTTCTGCTGCTGACAGGATTAAAGATGACTTTAAAAGAGGAGGTTTAGCATCGCCGCGCTGCGCTCTAGTGTTTGCTTGCTTTCTATAAGCCAGAGGTGAAAGGGGCCATGCACTTGACCGTTTGCCAGCTGCGGCACACCCACCGTCCTTTCTTTTAACGCATTTATCTCCTGCCAGTCTGGCTATCCATCTACATATGCCCGCCTTTGTTCTCGTTGGAAAAGCAGCGTGAGCCGCTGCTTTTCACGGAGCCGTCAGCGCCGTCATTTCAAGGTTTTTAGGAAAATCCTTGAAATGTTTGAGACTGTAAGTCTGCCACGAGTTTTGCATTGATCCGTCCGTCACTTGATGCAGGATTCTGATTGCGCTTTGTGAATCATTTCTACCCCTTGAACCGTATGCTACGTATTTTTGGTCTAGTTTCTAATGCAGATATCTAAGTGCGCTTGAAAGGAAGCAAAACTCGATATATCACCCTGTTTTAAGTCAATAATTTCTTAATTTTGATAAAAAAAGTTATAATTCTTCTGGCAGATTGTTTCACTTGTAATGCAGGAAAAATGTCTTGAGAAAAGTAAAATTATTTGCCAGTGGAGCTAGTAGTACTATCTCATCAGCATTAGCATTAAAACAAGCTCCTGTATCTTGTTGAAAATGTACTAGGAAGCTAATCTTGTCTTATTTTTAGTGTTCTAAGAATTTTTCATTAGAAACTAAATGAAAAATATGTGGTAACGTTTTTGTGGTTTTTCAGTGTTCAAATGTTGTCAAGTTTCGTCCACAAACCTCACCTTACAGTTTTGTGATTTTGTGTGTGTGTGTGTGTTTGCTTTGAATTATTTTACACCCTTGAGTAACATTCAATGCAATCAATTACCTTCAGTAGTCACCTTATTATTAGTCTATTTGGGCAATTGGAGTAGCTTTGTTGCTCTAATCTTAGCTTCTAGTCTCTATCAGCTTAACAGATTTAAAGACAGAATCTTTTGTCTTTTCTTTGTTATATAATGACTCAATCTCAGTCAGATTGAACGGAAAACATCTGTGAACATCAACATTCATGACTTAACAAACTGGGAACCTGCACTTCTGTCCCAAGTTTCAAGTGGCAGCCTCTTACAAGCTTTTCATCCAGGGTTCCTCTACATGTACATCGGCCAAAAACATTTTTTGTCTCCTCTATCCAGATCACCTTCTTCAATATGTCTGTTGTGTTCAAACTTCAAATATAACCTCTTATGACAAAATGCCACTCAAGGTATTGAGTGTTTCACCAAGACGATGAACATCGTCTTGTATAAAATCTTGTGACATATGTGAGGTTATGTTTTTTTTTAAAACCCTGCTCATGTTGTTTAAATAGTTTTAATTTCTGGATTCATGAACACATGTAGCACGAGCATCTGCCGAGGTCTGACCGTCACGTCCTCTTTGTCTGTAGAAGAAGACCGGTGTCATGAAGAAGGAGACGAAGGAGTGGTGGAAGGAGAAGAAGACGACGAAGCAACAAAAGCAGGAAGACGAGGACAAGGAGGAGGAGGAGGAGAACGTCCAGCCGGCGGTGGACCCTCTGGAGAACGGCTTCCTGCACCACGCTCAGCGGGAGCAGGAGAGGATGAACGAGAGGCTGCTGAAGAAGACGTACTCCAAGAAGAACAAAACGGTAAGCGTTTGCGTCTGTGTTGCACGGTTCCAGTCTTGCCCACTTGAGCAGAGGCCAGGTTGGCTGGAGATAGAGGAGAGGTCTGATGGGGAGAGAGTGTCGCCTTTTTACCCCTTTCAGATTCATGAGTGTATTTATTGACCTTTCACTTTTTGCTGTCTTATGTGACGTTTTAGTAGGATGTAGGATGTTTCATCAGTTGTTGTTGCAAGGATTTTATATCACATTTCTGGTTTTGCAATCTGCAGTCTTTTTTTATTTGATGGGTGCTTGTGTTTACATTTTCTGGAGTGGTCAATAAGGTCAGTATGTTGAATAAACCACCTTTGTTTGCAATTTAAAATTACAATTACTTTCAGGTGAACTTTCACACTTGAATTCAGTTACTGGCGGTTTTTAAAGGCCGCCAACAAATATAGCCATATATGTTATATTTGTCGCTATCAACTTTGATCAGCTTCCCTGTTCCTACTAGTGGAAAGCATGATGCATCCACCACCATGTTTCACAGTGGGGTTGCTTTGTTCAGGATGCTGGTTTTCAGTCACTGTTAGTGTTTTCTATGTTGATTAAAACAGATTCAAGTCACATCTGACCACAGCACCTTAGTCCATATTTTTGTTGTGTTACCTATATGACTTGTAGAAACTTTAGATGCAGGTGAACTGCGTGTCAGTAGTTGCGGATTCAACTACTCGCAGATATATACCGTGGAGTTTAACTCCAAATTATTCACGCAAAATTTGCTGGTCTTTTGTAGAGCACCTGAAAAAATCCAGCTTGGGAAACTGAATTACCTAAGTGCATCGCCAATTAACACTCTATTGGTTGGTGTTTGCCAAACAGCCAATCCCTGCACACCAGTCACTTCCTTTGGCACTGATTGGGTGCACCTAGAGCAGCGATAAGGAAGACTGCAGACGTTAATGTCTTGTACTAAGACGGTTTCCGCTGTTCACATTCATTTATATTAAGGTATATTTGGTGTTTGATTTCTGAAAAACAAACACTTGTGTTTGTTTTTAGCAATGCCTCTAATATTTGTGTATTTTAGCTATTCGTGGGCGGCTGTGGTGCCCAACCCCCTGCAAATACCACAGTTCATTGTTGACTTTCTTTCAACAATGAACTTCCTCTGAAGTTCAAAGGGTACGAACATTTTTGACAGGCCCTGCAAATGTGTCCTGATAAAATGGGCGTTTTGGGAGTCTACTCCTCTGCTCATTTTACTTAATAAAACAAAAGAAGGAAACAGATGAGATCGACTGGACAGTCGTGTTGATGGGGGGAAATCTGGCACACAGCAGTTTTGTCCTGTCATTAAGAAGATCCCTGTAAAATATTTGTTTACCACTGAGCCATTGGCTTCCAGAACTGTTTGTCTTTCATGAACAAACTGATAGTTTACTGCCTTCAGGTGGGTTTCCACTCCAATCCCATCCCTATTTTCCCTCCCTGCATATGTGGCTTTCTGCGTGCGCCGATAGAGGACTGCCAATATCCTAAGCTTTAAGCACACTGCTGAGCCCACCAAGTCTGAGTCTGTCCCACTGAGATAGCTCATTTATGTGTTAAGAGTTTGTTTAAATGGCGGATGTTTTTATGCTCTTGTCCGAAGCCAACATCCACTATAGGGCTGTTGAGGATAAGAGGGGAAACACAGTCAGGAAGCCAAAGCAAATAATGAGGCAATGCAGCCCAGAGGCCTCCACCACAGACCAAAATATCTCTCTCAGATAAGATTTCCTGAGGAAGTTAACATGGCTGAAAACGTGTTTTGGCTGTGATACTTAGTTTGCTGAGAAAGTATGCGTTGAAGTTGCTGCTGTTATCCAGCGTGCAGCGAAGCTTCAGCTACTCAGTCACATCAACATTCCACTAGAGGTAATAAAACTACTGTAAAACCGTGGTCCACTGCAACTTCTGCCATTCTGAATTGTATGTTTTAGAGTCACTTATGTTTTAGACTTAAACACGATCAAATAAAGTAATAGTTTTTTATGCAAATTTTGAAGTATCGCGTTAGAAAAGTTTGATAGAAAACAGCAAAATTTGAAATAACTTCCTCGATTTTACAAAATATTTAATAAAAAAAAAAAAAAAAAAAAATCACTCACTTGAGATAGTTCTTTCCTGAAAAAATAAAAGAAAAGGAGATTGAAGCATATTTTCAGAATAAGTTCTGGTACACTTTTGCAAACGATTAAGAAGCAATATGCATCCACATAGCAAGATGCAGCGCCGCAGAACATGACGTAGCAGGTATGCCGGTCCAACGGGTGGCACTGTAACACCCACAGAGAATGAAATAAAACACACAGAAAGACGCCCTGTTTATTTTTGCGACTTAGGCTCATTATGTATTGAGAGGGAGATGGAGCTATGACAACAAAGACGCGGCTTGACAATTGAAACAAGAAATTAGCATCCCTAAATGTGTCCACTTTAAAATTCGGTTTCAAAAATGATTATTTCTGGTCTTCCAAGACTCCGAATCCACATGGAAGTAAAGCCTGGATGACAAAAACACATAAACGTGCACACTTTCTTTTTTGCAACATTTTAAAACGTTGCTCAAAAGTCCCATGACAGACAGAAGGAAACATAGCTAGGGTGCTTGAACAACTCGTTTATATAGCTGTCGGTGCCTTAGTATCGCTATCACAATTGTGATTGAAATAGCTGACACCAAGATTTCTTCTGAATACCGATAGATTACAGGTAAGAGCAGTGAGTATTACTGATGATAACTTCACTTAAAAACAATCCAAGCTGTCCCTGCTAGTACAGCTTGTTGTTCTGACTCGCAGGCTGGGAACAAGCTGCTTCGCTTCACTTTGTTTACGATACGTCGGCTAACTCAGGGTAACTGTTGATGTTAATCTCACAACCACACTTCTGCAGAGACCGTCATTGTTGAGGCGCACCAGCGGCTCTGCAATGCTCATGTGAAGTGGAAAGCAACAAAATGCCACTGCAGGAAAAAGCGCCTCTCATGAGTAATCATGTTGCATACCTAATGAATCAAATCTACCATGAATTATTCATCTGCTAATCCAAATCTCAGCTGGAGTGTTTCTGTGTCAGGTTTTCTCCCAGCGCTTTGGTTCAAAAACTTGTTTTGTTGGATTAACTGAACACTGAAATGCTCATTCTTTCTGTCCCGCTGCTGATGACTAACTGTAGTCCCCCAAGGCCCTGAACAGGACTGGGCTTGTATGCGTCTAAGTAAGAAGGAACAAATAAGGAAACTAAGAAGGTACCAAGGAAGGGATGATGCAAAAATAAGGAATAAAGGGCTTTGCTTGTATCTCAGGAAGGAAGAATAAAGGTTGGAAAGAATGTAGGCTCTAGGAAGGAAAGAAGGAAGGAATGATTTAGGAAAGAAGAAACCAAGGAAAATAATTAAGAAGGAAGGAAGCAGGAAGTAAGAAATTAGGAAGCTTGTATGGAATAAGGAAGGAGCAGTTTAAAATGAAGAAATAACAAACAACATAAGAAACAAACTTAAGAACTAAAGAGAAAACTCAGAAAGGAATGAACTAAAGAAGGAGGAAAGAGACTAAAGTAAGAAGGAAGTGGTTACATAAGGAAGCAATGAACGAAGGAAGAAAGGAAGTGAAAAAGAAAGTAAATCTAATAAAACCACTAAGAACAGAATAGAGGGAGAAAAAAGGAATGAAGAAGCTGTAATATGAATGAACGAACTAACTTTCATCTTGTGTCTGTGTGTCCAGAAGCGAATCCACGAGTCCTGCGTTGTTGTTGTTGTTGTTGTTGTTGTTTTCATTGTGATCTGTAGGAGAATCAAGTTACATCATATCCAGCAGCATGTATTTGACCTTCAGCGTGCTTTAAATGGGGATCATGAATAAAACATAGTGCTGGCTTGTCCGTCCTTCAGCACAGTTGCTGTGTTTTTCTGCGCATAAGAAAGCACCTGTGGACATGGTTGTGAGCTCGGACCCGACGCTCTTCATCCTCTCACTTTCAGGCCGGCCTGCTATCACAGAGCCACCATTCCGGGTGCCCTTTTCCTACTGCAGCTGCCTCAAGATTACTTCCCCGAGCCTCATATCTAGGTGTGTTTATAAGGGGTAAGCCAACTGGAGGCTGATAAGATAAGCTGGGGCATTGGCTGTGCAGCAGAGCGTGGTTCAGGGCTAACCCGAGAGCTGCCGAGCACACAAACACCACCGACCTGCAACGTTGTGTTCAGCAACTTTCACGTCAGATATATTTTTACTCGAGCTGGGCTGATAAGAGATTTAGTGTTCGATTTCTGATCTCCAGACGTGTGAAGCTGCAGATGTGCTTTTTATTCCTTTCTGATGTTTATTGTTTTTATTTTTTTTTAGGTATTTTCACATTCCTAACATAGCATATTATTCTTATAAAACAGATCAACTCACTATTTTTTTCTGTTGTTTCGCACATTTCGAAGGTAGATCTATAAAGCTATTTCTACAAGATGACAGCCGTGTTGTATGTAATATTTGAGAGGAAAAAAAAAACTGATTACATATTTTGTCATTTTATCCATTTTATTCACTTTAACAATAAAGAAGCTTAGAGGCTTACTGTCATGACTGAGCATAATTTACTTTTGAACAACGTGTGTGTGGGGGGGGGAAGCAAAATTTATGCTCCTGCATATATCTGTAGTCAAATATGATTTACTTATATTCCCAAGGAGAATATTATTACAGTTTTCCATTGCTGCGGCAGATTTAAATTAAAAGTGAGTTTCATTCAGTCAGAAAGTGTTTGCAGGCATCTCGGAAGATAAGAGAGTTGTGTGAAAGGGGTGTCAGTTTTAGAAAACATTATTGATCTGTTTTACTTCTACATTTTGGTAGACTTTGTCAAATCATAATTATGTATTTGTATGTAATTATAGGAAGACACTTCACTGGCACAATTCCAATGAAGAGCACAACTAAAATATCACCCTAATCTTTGGCTTTCAGATTCTGACTGGGCTTCATCTTGGGACTCTGGATTGGCTACTCCAAAACGGGAATATTACTCCCAGTCAGAAGAAACCTCAGTCTGCCTGGGGTATGAATAATTTTGAGCTGAACTGTAAAGACGATTACCTTCATAAAATTATCTTACAGATCCGATCAAGAGGCATAAAATCGTCCAATTTTTGACCACCAGCTGATTTGTCACTCCGTCTTTACTCTTTTGCAGTGGGAATCTCTTCCATACATGCCACAAAAATTCCAAATATTTTGTTGATTATTGACTCTTTACGGCCGTCTCCTATAAAAGGACATATTTCACTTGTGGCTCCTTAAAGGAGATCAGTGAAAAATGCCACACAAAAAAAAAACTAATTATGTGCTCGAGAGCTTTGTAAGTGGGAAATTGATAGATTGATAGAAATTTCTTCTGTTCGTCAGCTTAACTCCGCAATTTAACAAGAAGCATCATGAGATGAGTGGATAATGAGCCCCGGCGCAGAGGTGTCTGCAGGCACGTTGCATGCAGGCGCATGCGCCGGTGCGTGCCCCGGGGGTTCTTGTGCGCGCACGGATGCGCGCGCACCCTTAAACGGCCACTCACTAGAGTGGGTGGCCGTGACTTTTAACAGACCTTGACAGATAAAATAGCTTAGCAGTACTTGAAACATGCAGAGGCTTGCTGGATCACAAAGTGGATATCGCTCTTTACCACATCAGCTGACAGGTGAACGCTGCGCAAGAAACATCGACACCCAGAAAATTTGTTTCATTCAAAACTACAAAAAAATGATTTCCAATGAAACCAAATCTGGTTTAAATGATCAGATAATAGATTTTTTTTTTCCACCAACATAACCTTCCTTAGGGGCTGCACAGTGGCGCAGTGGGTAGCGCTGTTGCCTTGCAGCAAGAAGGTCCTGGGTTCGATTCCAGGCCCAGGGTCTTTCTGCACGGAGTTTGCATGTTCTCCCTGTGCATGCGTGGGTTCTCTCCGGGTTCTCCGGCTTCCTCCCACAGTCCAAAAACATGACTGTCAGGTTAATTGGCCTTCCCAAATTCTCCCTAGGTGTGAGTGTGTGTGTGCGTGGTTGTTTGTCCTGTTTGTCCTCTGTGTTGCACTGCGACAGACTGGCGACCTGTCCAGGGTGTACCCCGCCTCTCGCCCGGAACGCAGCTGGAGATAGGCACCAGCACCTCCCGACCCCGTTAGGGAGAAGGGTGACGGAAAATGGATGGATGGATGGATAACCTTCCTTAAAAAAACCCAAAAAAGGTGTTTAAACTTTCTGAAACTTTTCATCCACAGCCTGTATAGATTTCTATTTCTATTGAACTTTTGCAGTTGCGTTGCTCAAGGATGCCTCAGTCACAGCAGCAAACGGGGGGAGAAAAACTTTATTCTTTCACCAAGTTTTCAACTTGTAGTCATAAAGCAAAAATGGAATCAGAAAAACTAAGACATGAAGAGATGCACTAATCACCACCCAGCCTAAATACTGCTCGGCACCCCAAACTTCCCTTGTTCATTGAATGCATCAAATGAATTAATTCCACCTTTTTTTGGTCTGTTGCTCAAAGTAACAGCGTGTTCTTCAAAAGTTAGATCAAAGTTGTTGAGATACACTTCAGAGTTGAACAGAAATACCCTTTACCGTTCTGCACATTGAAACTGTGATGCAACAGCAGCAAGGTGACAGGCAAGTGAAGCATGATCCTCAAAGATACGAATATCAAATATATATATGTAAAAACAGAATAAAGAATGACATACTGTAGAATGAGGGCAACATTTCAACATAAACATTGTTAAAAATACTCCAATCCAAAGGAATGTGCAACTGGAAAGGTTGCACATTATGTTTTTTATATTCACATATGAAAATAGTTTTCTATTTCCACATGGTGAAAATAGAAAACATAATGTGCATTTGAGCGTTAAAAAACAACAGACTAGCTACAATAAGTGCACATCTCTGTGCAACAACAAAGATGTGCAGATACCAGCAGAAAGGTTTTTTTTTTTTTTTTTTAAACTGAGCAAAACTGTGGAAATACCACCATGTATGTAAACGCTCGTTGAGTTTGTTGGAAGATGTGGCGTTAATAGAGTCTGAAGGATTTATGATAACGCTCCTTTGTTCACTGAGGAGCTCTGCAGTTCAGCAGCAGCAGCAGCAGCAGCAGCAGCAGCAGCAGCAGCAGCAGCAGCAGCAGCAGCAGCAGCAGCTTCAGGTCCATCATTTAACTCATAAATGGGGATTGTCTTACAAGGGCTTTCGGTAGGAGTTAAAACTTTTACCTTCATCAAACAATCTGTTTTACGTTTTTCTCTTTTCCGTGCTTAAACTTGTTGAAAAGAACTGGAACCAGTGGGTCAGATATCAAATGTAACTCAAAATAACGACATTAGTGTTTTCAGAAACTGATGAAATGTTGGTGGGGAAAAAAAAAAAAAACTTAGTAACTAAATTCTTTAAATCCCTTAAAAAAAAACCTGCTTTAAAAAAAACAAGTTCTCCTGCTTTATACAATAGCAAGTTTTATACATTAACAAGGTCAAGATATTCTTTTCTGTGTATGAACAATGAAATCAAATTCTATTATTTTGCATGTGAAATTCGATGAACACTGCGCGTCTTTACTGGAAGGGCATCCCTGTGCGAAAAACGTGTCTGGGAGTATATATCCCTTTTCTTTATGTGCAATTTCAACTTTCCTAAATGCAATCTATTTCTGCTCAGCAGACAGCCTGACCGCTGTGGATTTAGTTAGAGGAGCCAAACTCGTCCCAGTGGGTTTCCACTGGAGCTGCCCGTGTTGACTTTCCTCGGGATTCGAGGGGGGAAAGGCTGGGAAAGGCGAGAGAACAGTTCCACTGGTGTACAAATAGAGGTGGTGAGAGGGCAGAGGCAAATTTCTCGTCTGCCTCTCCGGTCTCGGGGGAGGGTTCGGACGTTAACAGTGCTCCGGTCTGAGCCGGCCCCAGATGGCTGAATCTGGAGGGCCAGTAAAACTTTGAGGTTGGAAGGATTTCTGTTCCGACTTTGACCTGAATGAAGTATTTTCAGGCAAATCGAAATTTGTTACTTCCTTTGGCAGCAGCCTTTTTGAATATTTGTTCGGTGTTACTTCTTGATGAACCACGCTCCCTGTCAGTAGATAGTAGAAATGTTCACTTTGTTGTCATACAACCGCCATTAATAATGAACAAATTCTTATTTTTAATGGGATATTACATATTAATAACATCTACATGCAAATAAATGAGATTATAGTCGTGTAGCTAATTTCCATCAAATAGCCAGGCTGATAAATTTGATGTTTAATAATTATAATAATAATAATAATAACGAGAAAACGCAGCCTCTCACTACTGCACAAATAAATTCTTCAACATGAAAACCGTTTGTAATTTGTAGTCTATGACGATTTGATCAATTTCAGCCTACTCAAGTCAATAAGCAAGGTGAATAGAATCAAAAATAACGGTGCGAAAAATAGTCGCATAGACAACATGATTGCTTGCCAACAATGATTACATCTGTTTCAGCTGTAAACTTGTCAGCTCAAATCTAAAATGTATGGATGACATATAAAAGAACAAGGGCTTTGATTCTGATTGTCAATAACAAGGTCAAAAGGTGTCACATATCACAGGTCAGAAAAACGTTTTACTCACTCAAAAAGAAAACAACAAAATAGCGAGGGGGAGAGAAGTTGGTCAGTTACGCCAGCAGGTGATTGAAATTAGCTAAAGAGCCACTAATGTGTTCAGAAGATCACTAATTAATAATCATAAAACAAACGTCAAATCTGAAAATATAAAACTGTAGCGGACTGAATGTTATGTTCTTTCTGTGGGAAACGTTTGCATATTTTTTTGGGGGGTCACAGTCATCTTGATACACCAGAGGAGCTGCTTACCATTGCTAGGGCAACGGGTCTGCATGTAACGTAACCAACATCAAGAAAAAAGAAAGAATACGAGAGGTTTCGAGTTCTTTTTCAGCAGTTTTTTTTTTCTTTTTGCGTTATTTGCCCCTTGCTGTGGCGCATTGCACTAAATTGTTAATCCTTACATTTACAGGTTTTGTTTTGTTGACAGAATACCATGTAATAACAATTACACAGTATAACGCTGGCTGCAATTTGCTACCGCATAGTTGGTTCACATGCGAAACAGATCCATGGACCTTGTTTGATGCAATAACAATGGACGGTTTTGGCACACCGACCAATGTAATCTAACACTGTAGTCCATTTAGATGAAATTGGAATTTCAGTGCGTCACCCTTGTACAGTTTTGTGTCCCTGCCTGGCTCCCCTGAGAAAAAGAAATCGAGCCATTCCCCTGTTTACTGAAGCCTTCAGATTCACCTGCTGCTTTCTTGGACTATAAGACCATAGAAACAGAGGCTGAAAGAAAGGAGAGCTAGCATGATTGAACAAACCCAGACAACCTCTTCACCCGCTGCTCATCGCCAGGTGAATATTGCATGGGACAGTGCTCAGTGATTAATATCAGGCCATGTAAGGTGGCTGACTGGACTAGGTTTATACACACACATGCCATCGCTTTCAACAAGTCGCGGGCATTGAAATGTAGCCGGGTTACCGCAGAGCAACCACTCTGGGGACAATTAGTCCTGGAAACGGTCGTATTTCATAATTCCTAAGTGCTGCATGGGAGAAGAGGTTTGTGTGGGATCATGATTTATTTCACATGCTGTTGCATTTCTATATTTCAGAACAGTCACCAGCTTTTAAGCTAAAGAGGTCAGGGTGAGCTGTCGTAAATTTCGGAGGACCTCATTTCCCCTCAACTTTGCAAACGTTGTCCTTGTGATTGCCTTTTTTCTTTTCATGTAATTTATTAAAGTGGGACTTCTGAGGCGACATCATACTCCAGTTCTGCATCTGCTGGGGAGTGTGTAGCTATAGCAACACCTATATTGCTCCTGGTAGATGTTTAACTAGAGCAGACAATGGGGACCGATGCTTTATTACATCCTGTGCTTTATGACTTACTGTATCTTTGGGGTTTATCTTACAGTACTGTTTAGTGAGCGTATCAGGAATGTGTGTTTGCTTCGGTCTCTGGAGCGGGGCAGTGCTGCATCTACTTCAGAAGCTTACTACAAATTGTACTTCACTTGAGTTTACATTTGTTGAGAAATCATTTCAATAAATTTGATGTTGACAGAAGTCTATGTGGAATTAAAGCATTTTAACCATTTAAATGTGAGGCTAACAGTATGTGTTATTGCGTTCGTCTGTGTGTTTAGGTGTACACGCACTTTAGCTTTAATAAAGATTTTTTTCTTTCTGCATATTCTGCTTATTTGAAGTGCTGTGTTGCTTGGAAGCTCAGCAGCCTTTAACACCCGCTGAGCTCTCTGGGGAACAGGGAACAAAGTGTTAGAAACGAGGTCTCTCAGCGAAGATGACTAAATTCTGTCGTTTTCACTCATCTTGGACTAAAATATGGAACTGGGCGCATGCAAAATTTATAATAGCTTTTGAATGACCTCAGTTTACTTCTTAATGAAAAATGAGCCCTGCTGGAGAATGCTTTAGAACTTAATTTTTCCTAAATATTGAACATGAACGCGTCAGATTTTCTAGGTCTCTGGATAACATTTGCCTTGTTTTGTCACATGTACCTAAAATATATTATTGTTGTTGCATTTGAGTGAATTCTAAAAAGCTATAATCTGATAAATAATCTGATAAATTTGATTCTGAGTTTAAAGTCCTGTTGAAGAAGAGGGAGCAATCAAAGTCTGATCCTCATGACTAATATTGACGAGGTAAATGTTATTTTAAAAATGCTGGCTGTTGTACTTCTTTTTGTTTTAGGTGGAAATCATCTTTAAGAGGTTATTCTAAGAGGTTTAGGAGTTTTGTTCACAGTTATAACGTGTCAGAGATACTTAAGAACATTGTTACACTCCTCAGGAACAATTGATTTGCAACAATCACTATAACAGCAAAATACTAATTTGTTTCAGCTAAACTTATATTTTTAATTTGTCTGTACTTATATGCACCCGTTTACTTTACTAAGTACTTGTTGGTGGGCGACTGTGGCTGTATGGCAGAGAAGTTGTCTTGCATTCGGAAGGTTGTAGGTTCGATTCCAGCCTCAAATACCCTACCGGTCTGCATATCGTGTGAATGGGTGAATGTAAAGTGCTTTGAGTGGTCAAAATGACTGGAAAAGCGCTATATAAGTTCAGTCCATTTACCAACTGTTCACAAATTTGTTATTGACTTTGTCCACCTAAGTACTTTTGTGTGTGCATGTATGCAGAGGTAAGTACCAAGAAACTGCTTACTTACTTACCTAAGTAATGACCTTACCTTGTGAGTTCATGCATGTGGAGGTAAGCATATGCTCACCTAATTTTCTGTCTGCTTGCACTACTTGTTTACTCACCTGTATTCACAACATTGTTTACTCACTCACTTTGTTTTTACTTAAAAAGACTTATCTCATTACTTCTTAAATTATTTATTTGCTTACTTAGATACTGACTCACTATTTCCCTTCCTGACTTAGTTGCGTACTTAGCTATGTAATACATTTTTTAGTTGTATATGCATGTATTTGATACTTGCACACCAACTTATCTGCCTGTTTATTTACCAAATTACTTACCTAATTATTTGTTCTCCCACTTATTTACTTATTTAATTAACTACTGACTAACTGCAATAGTTATTTACTTACCAAGTTACTTAAGTGCTTATTCATATGCAAGTAAGTTTACCTACTTACACATTAACTTGCTGACTTACTGTCATTTCTTAGGTGCTATCCTAATTACCAACTTCATTTATTACTTATGTACTAAATTTACTTGCCTACCTAATTACTACTTGACTTCATTCATACTTATTTCCCAAGTTACTTACCTAAGTAAACACTTAATTAATTTCTGCAAGCTAAGGCAAAACCGTACCTGTTTACTTGCTTTCTTGTTTACTTAAATACCTATGGATTTATTTTAACTACTTTTTTCTTTCTTATTTACTTAATTTCCCCTTGTTTAATTAATGATCTCATTACTTCCTCACTTCTTTATTTACTGACTCAGCTAATTAGTGTATTCAGTTATGTGTTTGTTCATTTTTACGTACTTGACTAACATGCTTGCATAAGTAAAAACTTAACAAACGACTTAAAGGCTCATTTACTTATTCATGTTCATGGGTAAAAATACATCAGTAGTGTCTGGTGACTGAATGTAAGTGTGCTGTTATCACTGCTAACGTGAACTATTACAGAGGAATCATTGCATTTTTATCACTAAACTATTATGAACTATCTTTAACCTTTAGCCTTGGGCAGAACAATAAGGATTTATGAAATGGAGGCACCACCCGTCCTCCTTATCAGAATTAGGATATAGAGTCAAAGTTAACGACACGACTAAACGTGTAGTTTAGACGGTGGAAAGACTTCAGTGACTTACTTTTTACAACAATAAACAGCAACTTAAACAGACGTGTAGCTGACCAGGGTAGAACTGCCAGACAGAGTAAAAAAAAATGACTAAATGTATATATACATATATAGATATACTTGTTTAATTCATTGATTTGGGTGTAAGACAATCAAGTTTTATCTTATGACTTAGAATGACATTTGCTTTTGAGTTTTCACTGCAGTTTACTGCTTTGCATTCCTTAGTTTTTGTTGTTTTTCACTGTGGTTTGGGTATTTCATGGTGTATTTATTGTATCTTGTGCACAAGGTCAACACATACCTCTCATTTTCAAGCTTTTAGCTCATCTGCTTGTGTGTTATTGCTTGTGACCGCCCTGGATTGACAGAAATGAAGCGTCTGCCTACTGTGTTTTGTAGGATGTTAAGTGTTTCAATGTCGTTGCCTCTTTAGTTCATAAAGGTCATTATGTCAGCAGGATTGACAGTCCATGTTTTCATAGCCTTTTACTTAATATGACGGGGGTGGGAGTGGAGGTCAAGGGGTCATCAACGCAGGGCTTTAAAACCGTGAGCGATACTGATGTCACTGAGAAAGAAGCAACGCTTGCTTTTTCTCCAACTCGGCCCATTTTTTTGCATTATACAACACTGACCCCTGCTGTATGAGACAGCCACTGCAAGCAGGTGGGGATGCTGTTAACCCTTTGGAAGACTTCATTGTCTCGTCCATTGGGGGTCACTGTTCCCATTTGAAAAAAAAAAAGAGAGAGACTCCGCAAGGCTTCTCGTTCTGCCATTTTGACTGCCTAGTAGAAAATATTTCAGGAATCGCGAGAATAAACCCCCAGCAGAAGATGCTGAGCAGGTTTCACTGGCGACTCCTGCTGTAGATTAAATTAATGCAGCTTCAAAATGTTGCCACAAAGAGAGCATAATCAAAGGCAGTGAACGGCTGTTTGAATTTTAAGGACATGTTGGAACAGCTATGTCCCCCTGTCAGTCATTAAAGCAGCTCTATTACATCAGGGTAAACAGCTTCTTTTTAACTCAGAAATCATCCCACGACAAGGACACCCTTCAATTAGTAAGTAGGCTTGCTTGAACATGATGGATTCAAAATGTTGACGGCGAGAATGACATCATGTTTTCATGGACTGTGATTTAAAGGCTATTGTTCAGAATTATGCACCTTCAAGTAGACACCATGTGTTTTGTCCCGGTTTTCCTTCTCCTTTAAAGGCCATTCACACAGTAGCAATTGAACCGAGGGCTATAATTGTGTTTTCATGTACTATAGATCCTGTCATTAGGCCCCCGGGTCTGCAGGCAGTTATATGATGACAGCTGACAAGGGGGCGCGGCTCCTTTGAGGAAGAAGGGGAGGAAACTGAAGGGTGGTGATGCTGGAGGGACGTGCAGAGAGGGGGGAGGGGACGGAGTGGGGACCACACGCACAAAAGCCACAATTACTTCCTGGACGGTCCCCAGAGCTCAGCGGTTGGAGTGTGTTTGTAAAATGATGTGGGAGAGGCCATTTGCAAAACAAAGAGAGGGGCGGTTGGCTGGTGAGAAAGATTGCTTTGGTACAACAGTGCATGTGTACCCTGAGGCAGGAGGGTTAAAGTGGTAGACGGAGGGGTGAGAAGGGTGGGGGGTTAGACAGCCTTAACAGACCGTGAGGATCTGAATCCAGATGGGAGTGCGGTTTATGTGGTTGACCTCGTCAGAGTGAGGGGGGGGGGTCAGGGTTCATTGCTGTTCTCCGAAGGTGTGAAGATTTTAGGGTATAATGACCTTATTGTAATGTGAATTAAACAATGTTTACTTTGGGGGTGGGGGCGGATTTAAACCGATTTATCCGAATTGTATTAGTATATTAGATGAACTGAGAGTTGAATGTTAAACAGGGCAGAGTTTTCTGTGGGTTTGGCAGTTCTGTTGTTTTGTCTTCTATGAGTTGGATCATCTCAGAAACCTTAGAGTAGAGTATTCATTTTGCACGTGATGGACTGTCAGGCGTTATTGCACAGCTGTGAAGCAGAAAAGGAAATGATTGACGGCATTTTTAAAAACTAAAATCTGGAAAGTGTGGCACACATTTGTAATTAGCTGCAGTATGTAACTTTTATAAAAATGTGGGAGTTTTTTTATATTTGTTAAAGCTGTCACAATGTCACAACAATGTATGTAGAATGAAACAGGTGATCCTTGATTAAAAAAACAAAAAAAATCAAACTCCTCTGCCTTTTCCCAGTATTGCCTTCAGAAATGCAACGCTGAGTCAGAAACAACCAATCACAGCAAGGAGGAGGGTCTTAGTGCTACTTAGTGCAGTAGTGCCTGTGTATACGCTGCTCACAGCCTCCCCCTTACTCTTTGCTACTGCTACTGCTTCTTCCTGATAGCAGAGCCCGTTGTAAATGCTAAGGCTAGTTAGCATGGCCACTGATGAACAGATTTCATGGGAGAGTATGTTGTTTGTTGATGCTGATTGTTCACTAAACCTCTGAGTCCTTCATACAACAGCTGGATTTGTCATTATGACATTATGACTCTATCTGCTAGTCGGGGACGTCTAATGCCAACTGTTTGGGCCAGAAGGTTTAAAATAGTTCTGCCTTGCAAGCAAGTTTTAGGCAACATTGAATGACTGAAATTGTGTAAGTTCAAGCTTTGAATTAATTATCCCACATGTCCATCATTTGTGTCCAAAAGAAAACAAGTTGATCTCATATGAGGGGATCAGAAAGACCCGGATTGAAATGTGCACCAGACTTTTAAGACTTAAATGTGCTAAAAAAAAAAAAATGTATAAAAAAAGGTTGAAATAATGTTAATTTTTCTTTACAATTCGTAATTATACACTTTGTGGTTAGCTATGTCACAAAATTCCAAAGAAAGTAAATGGGAAATTGTGGTTATACCATGACAGAAATGTAAAAAAATTGTTTGAATAGTTTTGCCGGGCACTATTCTCATAATTTTAATATGTAACATTTATACTTACAGACCCTTTTTTATTCCCGTTGACTGAAAGCCAAGCTCTGCAGTTACCATGGCAGAGTTTCAGTAATTGGAGTTTTCCTCACTATCCCCTTGCTCGAACGTGAAAGAAAAGCCTAATTTGAGAAGAAAATAAGACCGATTGATTTAATTAAGGAAGCTAAGGAAATTCTCCCACCGTGTTGAAGGTCTCTTCTTATTTTTGATATGTGAAGATGATAGTTTTCAGGCTTTCTGTGGCCTTATTTTTATCCTGGAATGAAACCAAAGGATTGGACTCGAAGCATCTTTCGAAACCACTCGCGTGATTAGACACCGTACACTGAGAAACGTGTACCAGTAATTGGGACATATGTCATGCATTTGAAGT
This sequence comes from Poeciliopsis turrubarensis, assembly GCA_010277015.1. NCBI lineage: Eukaryota > Metazoa > Chordata > Actinopteri > Cyprinodontiformes > Poeciliidae > Poeciliopsis > Poeciliopsis turrubarensis. The sequence goes on from VMRN01000034.1 coordinate 2,036,846, forward strand.
CAAAGGCCAGACTAAAAGTAGACCAGTGAAAAGCAGACATAACATCACCAATTAGTGGTGTGTGATTGCGGCGCTGATTGGATAACATCTGAGTGGCGCAGTGAGCTGTGAGAATGTTTTGCAGGGTCACAAAGCTGAATTAGCCAGGTCTCCTTTAGTTTAATTAATGACCCAGTGGTAGCCACATAATTGCCTGTTAAAGCAGGGTCTCATTTGATGCTGATATTGAGCAACAACTTGCATGGAAATGTAGATTTCTGGTTCTCTCTCCCACAGGGGCCGTGTTTGCCAATGATCCTCTCAACCCTTAACCTCTGACCTCTGCAGTTGTCCCAGTCACACAGGAGTATGTGCTACTGCTACTGGGGCACATTAAATACCAAGTAATTTCCTCCATACTTGAAACAATACCCTGTTTTTGTAAATGTACTCACGATGCACAAGCAGGCGTCTGTTTGAAGCTCTATATATTTTAGGCCTGGATTAAAATCATCCCTATGATGACGGAAATATAAACAGTAGAAAAGGAAGTGAATACAAAAGACTTGATGTTGAGATGATGAGATGAAAAAACATCACAGAAAACATCAAATAATGTTTAAATGTTGATTTTTATTTGATTTATTTTGAGGGGAAAAACTGGAAAGGAGGTTACAATGGTGTGTTATGTCTATGTCTGGTTTTTTTATGAAAGCGGCCAGTCAAGGTTTTTTTTTTTCCCTGTGTTGCAAACAGGTGCTAATAATTTCTTCCCCGTTCTCTACTTTTGCAGGTTTGGTCTTTTCGTGGCCATTTTGACAACCAATGATTCAAAGTATGTTTTTTATAATCTGTTCATATCTACAATAGAAAGTGTGTAAATAATGTGCGTCAGCATAAGGTCACTCATAGCTAATCTTGAGGTCATAATCTGTCATATTTTATGAAAGCTGACTGACCAAGAGGAGAATTGGTGGTACAATAAACAAAAATGTGACATAAAACCCTCTGATCAAATTGTCTGCTCTGTTTTCTGATGAGTCACCTTGATCATTCATAAAAATTGATTACCTAGAAACAGGAAAAAACATACAGACCTAAGGATATGGTTGTAAACAGTTAGTTTACGAAACAAATGTAGAAAGGGACAAAATGGCAGAAAGAGTTTTGGATTAGAGGGCATGAATCGACCTCGAAGGTTATTGACCCTGAGCCATCAGCAATATGTGCTAGCCTGCATCCAAATGGTTCATTGTTGCATTCATTTTCTGTTTTTGTTTTCTGTAACAACAGCAAACAGCATAATATTTCAGAGACGGCTGTCATTGCTTACATATGCTATAAATCAGAAAATGTCCAAGTTTGCATTAACATCTTCCACAAACCCAAAGTTTCCACTGAGACAAGGCATGCATGGTCTGATGTCCCCCTACCGTTGACCTGGCTTTGTTCAGCCTGATCCCACAAGAGTCAGCATGCTGAGAGACATTTCCTTTATCTGATTCTCCATTGACCCTTTGGGTCAGGCCAAAGTTTGCTACCTCTCTGTTCTAGCCTAAGGAAGTGTTACGAGCAAAAACTATAATGTGTCGGCGGACATTCTCAGAAATGCACCGAGCTAAAAAACCTGATTTGAAGTTTGCGTGACACTTGAACACACAAAATCCCAGAAACAGTCACTTTCAGATTTTCCTTGAAGTGTCTGATTGTAATGGAACGCACACAATGGCACAGTTTCCCTATGTGCTTGTGCCCCTCAGTCCGGACAGCAAGCCATTAAACATTAGTGCCGTTTCATGGCACGGCTTGTGACATGGTTATTCCAGCCACTGAGCTCGCCTTTTCCACTGTGCAAGTCCACTGTAGCTCTTTTGTTTGACAAAGCCAGGACAAATGTCTAGCCTTAGGCCAAGCCGCCTCGCGACTCCTGGGGTTGTGAATATAAAAAACATGAACTGAAATTACAGAAATCGTAGTTAGATTGTGGACGCCAAATCCTTGTCATGGTCCTGCTTTAAATGTCAACACACGTCCATAAAGACGTTCCGTAAAGAGACAAGCTGACACTAATGGAACTGTCAATATTAATCCATTGAAAGTCTGCGAACACAACCTCTCTTAGCCAATAATATGAAAGGACTACTGTTAAGACAATTGAGCTTTTTCAGATTCATAATTATTTAATTCAGCGTCAAATTTATTTTATGTCAGCTGATGGAGAAAATGTAACCATAGCATTAATCACCAGCCTCCCAGCAAATTAGGCAGAGTTCTTGTCTTCTTATGTTTTAGTGTTGGATGAGAAATTGACATTTTAAACCATTTTATGACTTTCAGTTTTCAGGGCTTGTAACTTTAAGCAAACAAATACTGAGATATTTGTAATAAAAACTAGTTATTTTCAATGCAGAAACACACGATTACGTAATGGCAAAGTTCTCAATTCGTTAAATTTTAGCGGTTTAGCAAACACATTCAACTGTCAAGCAGACATAACTGTGTCCACGGGAATAAGACAAAATGAGATCTGCACATTTTTGCAAGTCACAGAATGTGTATCTTAATCCAGTCCAGGCTGGAATAGTCTGTGCATTGCGACGTTTTGTTCTGTCTTGGCTTGAGAGAATCTGGAAAATAGATCTTCAGTATTTCCCACGTCTTGGATGAAATACAATTTCCACACTTCATTCCCACCATTGTTCAAGTGTTGTGACCTTCCTTTTATCTGTTCTTTTGTTTCTTTCCTTGCTTCTTTGTTTCTTTCTTCCTTTGGCTCTTTGTTTCATTCTTTGTTTCTTTTTTAAGTTTCTACCTCTTCCAGCTTGTAGAGGCAAAGCCAGTCTACTGTAGTAATATCTGCCATAATGTCACACTGAACCTTATGACTAAGAACTACGGAAAGCTGAGTCTGGAAAAAATAAGACATTTTTTCTATTGCAGGTGGCTTGGAACCCTGTTTTAGTGTCGTCAGTGTCGAAATTTACAGCTTATGTTCCTATATTCTGAGTTATTTGGATTTTAGCTCAGGACGGTTAAATGCAGTCCAGTCTGTTTTTGCATCTTATCAATCAATTGCACTGAGCAGCTCTAGAGTATTTTCCTTTCTTACTTTAAACAACGATCTCAAGTATTAGTAGAACAAGATATGTACCTCAATGTCACATCCTAAAAACACAGTTACCTCTCTAGACACAGTCACATGCTGACTGGAGCTTTGGTAGACAGACTTCTCTCTGACAAGAAATATCTTGACCTTGTGATACTATGTTTCAGCTCCATGAATGAGATGTAACGGTAGTAAAAAGTAACTTTTCTCTCCAGCGACTGTCTTAAAAATGTGTCATTTACCAGCTGCAGTCCTGGGAAGGCTTCATTTGGATCGGACGACGTCAAGAGTCTGTTCCAGGCAAATAAATCAAAGACTCTCCAACTCTGGATGCCTTTTGTTGTCATCCATAAACTAAACGAACATTATTAAATCATACTTGAGTCGCAGTCTTTGTTTACATGATGGCAGGAACTTGTTGCAGCTCGTCCAGCTGCTGGGAACATCTGCTCTGTCTGAACAAGGAATCTGTATTTACCGCCAGATGAATGTCTGTACTCGACGCATCACTTACCGTACAGTTCATCAAATATTATAAATGGCGCTGCTCTGATCTGGCTGAGTCAACAGATGAACCGAGTGTCTGCTCTCTGCTTTGCTGAACAAGGCTTCATAGTTTATATCCCAGGTTAAGACCGGAACAGCGGGGACTCATTAAGCAGCAGACAGCTACGGGACAGCCATCATCAGTCAGTCTCAGTGGCTGATTGTATATTTATTTATTTTTTTTTGTTTAGCAAGTTCTGAACATATTTAATCGTTTTTGCTATACTTAAGGAAAGCCTCTCAGCCAGAACCTGACATGTTTGCTCATTAAAGCTTGACTTAACCTTTCAGTCTGAATCGAAAGCCTCTAAATTACCACCAACAGAGGAATACGATAACGCATTATAGAGCAGGGGCAGATGGGGTATTAGCTTGCTTTTCAGAAAGGGTCCTTGCATGTCCTTCTACATGACAACCTCAGTGACACCTCTGGCCTTTGGGTGGCGCAGAGGGGTTTGTCTCAGCAAATGACATTGACCTCCCTGGTGCTCCACTCCCCTCCCCGCCACCTCCTGGTGGAATTGATTAGACATAATTGGAGGGAGTCAGAAGCTGAGGCAAGTGGCGCTAAATAAATTTGGATAGTGTTAATTGCAGATTCCGCTGTGTCTGTGTGTGGTAGTGTGAGGGGCGCAGAAACACTTAGCCACTGGCTGACAATGGAGGATTAATTGGTCTCCTCCAATGAACATAATTAGACTGATTGTTGGGAAAGATAAAGCAAAGGGTTTTTTTTTTTTTTTTTTTTTCTGTGTGCAGCAGCACTGTCACTGTTAAGAATGTCATCTTTCCTCCGCCTTCCTTCCTCTCTCCGGCTCTCCTTCTGTAGCATTATACCCTGCACACAATCAGTGGCTCTTGTTTGTCTTCTAGCTGTAAGGGAGTTAAAGTCTCTGCACTCAAGGGTAGAAGTTGATCACAGGTTTATGATTACCAGACCTTACAGCGCTAACATCTCTTTAGAGAAAAGTCCATTCTTGTATTCGAACAACCACTCAGACATATTGTTCTTGTTTAAAGCTGTTATTGATTTATTTTTTTTTATTTATTTAAAAAAAATGCAGTAAAAAGGAACTGAAAAAATTGCCTCAAATAATGAAGTTTCATATGTGATGCAGATGTGGACCGTGAACTCTGACATGTTTAGCATTGACATGGTGTTTTAGGCTTGAATCGCTGATAGGCTAACTAATTTTTTGCACAACTTATACTCAACAGTAGTCTTTTCCATTGTGCCATCAGGTCATTTTTTTGAAGCAAAAGATGAACCTCCAGCGGGCCAAGAGATGATGGTTTGTTGTCCATCGTTGCTGCTTGTGGCTGTCGCTTGTGCTCCAGAGTTATGGGCGAACCTGAAATTTCTGGCCAGAACCGTTGTATGTAAAACAAAATATGATCAGTTGTGTTTAAAAAAAAAATGTATGTGTTAAAATCTATGTAATTACTTAATCCAAATTAAAGTCCGGCTCCAAATTAAAAGTAATATTAATCACACGTCACACATACAAGATGTATTAACAAGAAAAACGGTATGCATCACATTTCCTTTCAAACTCAAAGGGATTTAAAGTTTAAAGTCAGTAACTTACAGAAGAGCAGTTTTGTGTGTGAAGCTTCATGTCACACACCAACATGCTTGCTGTCAAAACAGCAGCAAGAATGACTCACTAATTATGTGTTTCACAAACATCTGGAGAGTCCCTTGAGAAAAGTTCTAAATATGTCCAATAGGAGAATTAAATTGCGTTAACTTTGAAAACCGCATAAGTCTATAGATTCTAATGTCATTTATCGCTCTTGTTGTGCATCAGATTCACAGGCGTATAAGAAACGTGCGAATACAAAAGTTCAAGCTCGGGACGTTTGCCTTAAAATCTATGTAATTATGTAATCAAAATGAACACACTAAAGTCCCATCCATAATTTAATTCTACCTTTTTGATAACCTGTAAGATTGTGGTTTGAGTCACGATTGTGTTTGTATTGGAGAGATGTTATTTTTATAACGTAACATTGGAGTCTTCCAACTCTGTCTCATCATCACATGTTGAAGTGTCTAAAGATTCCCACCCCTAGTAACTATTACATGAGAACATTTAAAAGCTTAGCTTTCCACTCAAGTAAATCACAGAGAAAAGGATTATTAAAGCACCGAGATCAATTTTTCATCATTTTTTTATTTCTATGATCAATCTTTCCTATAAAGTTAAACTTTCACTACACTGTTAATTGCCTGATCTTATTGGACATTTTTTTATGAGGCAGCTGAAGCATGAGGGTAAATACAGTTGATACAAAATATACTCTATTGTCAAAGCTAAATCTACATATGTTGTTCTTCTGTTCAAATAATTCTGTCTTTTCTGCTCGACATATTGCTCAAATTCAGTGAAAAACTGACCTGACTTGTTAAAATAATCCTCCAAAAATCTTCAAACAACTGGAAACGTGTACAAATGTGGTTTCCATGGACACCTGTCATGCTTTGGCCCTGCTCTGTATGAGAAAACAGTGTCGGGTTTCTGACCTGAACCAACTACTAAATAAAAAAAAAAAAAGAAAAAAAAAAAAAAGAGTCAGCTAGCTTTTCTGACTGACAAGCAGGCAGCCTGGGGGTTTGGCTGAGCCGAGCAGGGCTGCCGTGGGCTCGGGGTGAAAACCTTGACTCTGGCACCCGGAGTGTGATAGAGAGACTTGGCCTTCCAGCTAGACAGAGGCCTCGGCTCAAAGCGGGGTACCTCAGGGAGACGTTTTGATGCATGATGGGTGGAATAAAATAAAATAAAATGGGATCAGCCCCCGCCGCGGTTGATTATGGCGGAGGGGGGAGGGCGGTAGCTGTGGGCCTCTGGCAACACACAACCTGAGGCCAGCTTTGCCTTCTCTCATCTGTGTTTTAACTTATGGAACTCCCACTGGTGCCCTAAGAGCAAACAGCTTGTTTGAAAACGTTAAGAAGAAATACTCACACATCATCATATGCATTTTAACGTAGAAAGGGAAAGAGACTTCCCTCTGAGACGAGCTCCCTGACCTTCAGAGGAACTTTGAAAGAACAGGGCCAGATTTTTTTGCCTTTCGTGTTTTTCTTCTTCGGGCTTCATAACATGCAAACTCGGTTGTAAAGTCATTGACTTATTGCTCTCGTCATGCCTGTACTGTAAGTTGTTACTGCTTGACAATCTCTGCTTTGTCTTAATCCATTACATTAGCAGCTTGTGAGCTACAGGCTGTGTTATGACTGAGGCTGAAGAGCTCCGTGACAAACTGTGTTTTTCAGATAGTTTATGAACTTAGTGGCTTATGGAGGGAAAAACACTGATGCACTTGGTGCAAACTGAGCCCTGTATGCTCTTTGATTGATTGTTCCTCTCTTAGTGGCTCTTTCTATCAAAGCAGGGCCGTGGGGGAAACAAGGCAGAGGTGGTGATCCAGTGTGTTCTCTACAAGAGGCCATCTCATTATTTTTGTTTTACCTTGGCCACTGGGTGGCTCCCACTTGGCCCCAGTGGGGTTGTGGCTGCCGAGGGTTGGACGAGGAGTCACGGCCACAGATTAACTCTGCTATTTATGGCCAAGCCCGTCTAACTGCTGCCCAAGAGATGGGAAATATTGCTCACTTAGCAGGATTACTGGGTGCCGTAATGCCCCAAAGGCCTGGTTTATGGCAGGCCATAAATGTTCCCAGGGAGAGGCAGCGAGAGTCAGATTGATTAGCGCTCTGGTGGAAAGTCGATCTGTTACTCACGCCCCGCTGGGGAACACTGTGATGGATGCTTCCGGGATGTGGAGAGAGACACTGAAAGGGAGGAGAGGCCACTTTTCTCTGCATCATGCCAGTCTTAGACATCCCCACTGTGACACAAGATGGAAGGCTCCTATTGCTTGCAGGGCCATGGGAGGTTGTCAGGTCGCCACCGACCTATATATACTCTATGCAACGGCCCTTCACCATCCAACTGGCAGACAAATGAAGAGGCGACCTTGACATATACCACCATTTACCAACACCCCCTTTGACATCATGCATCCCTAAGGCATCTGTCATTTCTAAAGACCGATACCACCAACACATAGCCAGCCCCTGTGCACCAATCATTTTCTGCAATTAAAGGGCTAATGTACAGCCTTCTTCCTGTGCCACTAATGTTTTTGTTAGTTGTGAGAACAGCTTAACCTGTGCCCATCTCTTGCTGTAAAATAAAAAAAAAGAAAAAAACCAACCAAGATATTACTATACAGGCTAGTAATAGTGTATATCAGGGGGTGCCCAAAGTAAGAACTGGAGTGCCGGCACCCTGCATGTTTTAGTTCTCTTCCTGGTTTAACGCACCTGGAACCTATGATGCCTCATTAGAAGGTCTAAGAATTACACTGACGTGCTGAAAAGGTTGTTACTACCATAAGGGAGAGAACTAAAACATGCATCCTTTAACAGTGAAACTGTTTATGCCGCTAAAGAAAAATATACCTAGCATGAACCAAGCTTATTATGACATAGTGGAGAACATTAGAAATGGACATAAATCAGAGGCATAGTAAAGCTGATATAGGAATTTATTTATCTGTTCATTCTGAGCAGGGTTAAGCTTGACAGCAGCTGGGGACTGAGGTCTACTTGAGATTCAAGCAGTTTGAGAGGCATGCCTGGTAGTTAGTCGTATGTTCTTTTTTTTTTTTTCGTGCTTCTGTGTACTAATTTTACTGTTCATCTTTAAATTTAGTTTATACTTTTCTAATAAAATTCTCGTTGTTTTGGACTGCTTTTTGTAACTCTGTACTTACTGCTCCTGGCGATGCTAATTTGTTATTTTTGGTCTTACATCCTGTCCGTACCGTTTCACTTTATCATTCACAATCATCTGGTGATTAATTTGAGCCGTTAGCGTTTACGATTTTAGCTTGCACAAAATTCCAAGCACAACAGGATAACAGCTTGGTGGGTGGACTCAGAGTCTCACTCACCAGGTAGCACTGACTTCTTTCAACATGCTTGCGACACGTCTCTTGTTGTCCTCTTGGCACCCTGCTGTTCTTCAGCCTCCCCGACATGCCTTCACAGTAGGACTGCAGCTGCTCTTACCCGGGCCTGTCACTGGCTTAGATGTTTTCCAGATGCCTGTTTTAGGTTGTTGCTTGCATGTGCGTGTCGGCTTTTGATGTTTGTAAGAATCTGTTCGTCAACAGTTGTGCTCAGAGTTTATTTTCAGATTCATGTACTGTACGTATGCCAAATGAGCCTGCCCCTGTCTGAGGTGCCGCAACACTTCCACGGCCATTTATCATATTTGTGGTTGGGTGCGGTATGATGAAAGAGATTATCAGTGTAGCATGCCTGCAGATGTAGCCTTCTTCTGAAAATACATGCCTTTTTTTTTCAGGTGTTGGTACAGGTTGATATTCTGAGCGTATGATAATCTTAAGTAAAAATACCATTCTCACTGGATCTGCATATTTAAAAAAAAAAACATTTCAAACATTCCAAAACATGATTTAAATATTTTAATTTGTAAATGCAACAGTTATCCATACTACTACTAAAGGTAGTTTAAAATTTGCATAACTTTGACTTTTATTATATTTATGACATTTATAATTCTTTTATTTTTAATCCAGAGACATAAGGAAAATTGTTGACCAAACCCTCTCAAAACGTTTTTGGACAAATTATGTTGTACTTTTACTACTATTACTATAATAACATTATATTCTCATTCTGCCTTTTATAGAATAACAGTGGGTGCATTTCAAGCTATTTTCAAGCTGATTAATCACTGTATTACTTTATGTTCATTAGGTTTTTTTATTTATTTATAAATGTAGTAGCCTTCAGTTCTGCATTGCTCTGTGCTCTGTACAGCAATGTGGAAGTCTGATAGCTCACTTTCTCTGTCATCTTGTTAAAGGAACGTTAAACCACAGAAACAGGAGGGCAAAAAGGTTTTGATGTCTGAAGTGCCATGGCCAGTCTGATGGGGTGTGAATTTTGGCTCTTGTCCATTGAACAGTTTTATTATTCTTGACTACAGACTAGTAGTGTATTGTTTCCCCCTTTGGTGCCAAAAACATCGTTACCCATCAAGGTTTGGATTCCCTTAGAACCGTGTTGACGTAAAGAGGGATTTGGCACTAAGATTTAATCAGCAGACGCTTTGAGTCCTACACTTTGCAAGGTGGAGTGTTTGTCCATTGTCCAAGCACATCTGACCGGTAATAAATTGGGCTGAGATTTGGGGAGCTTCATACTGTAGCTTCCTTCACGCCCAAGCTACGGCATTACGTATGTCATAGCCAGACGTCATTGATTGGGTAAAATCACATCCAGTCTTTTTAAACTTCATCAGAGTCCACATCTCAGCAAGGAATTGGTCCAGATCATCTGTACAAAGCAAAGTGCTGAACAACGGCTTTTTTCTTATTTTTTTTTTTTTCTACCAGACTGATGTCAAAGTAACGGCAATATAGATTGTGAAATCCATGGCATCCTAAGAAAACATTGGCCCAACCATCACACAACCTCCGCTGGCAGGTTCTCTTTATGTTTTTTAAGGTTGGACAACTCAAATCCTTGAGTGTCACTGTTCTACAACTTTTGGATGCATCCTTGCTCCAATACACTTAAATCAAATGTCTGAATTACCTCCTTGGACCTGGTCAGTAACCATTGATTTGATCCCAGTAAAACATTGATGGACCCCATGAGAGCTTCGGGTTTGGAGATTTGCTCCCCCACTTATGTAGCCACATGCAGTCCTTATTCAGGTGCATTTTTCCTGTTTCTACTGCATCAACTCGGAGGACAAATAGCTCACTTGCTGCATAATGCAGGCGCTTTAATGGAGAGACAATGGGTGTTCCTCACTTCACCTGTCAGGGTGTTTGCTTAACGTTATTCTTGCCACACGAAAACTCTTAGTGGATGTAACTGGCAGCTTAAGACTGTTTGGCACAATGTGTGGTAGGAGTTTCTTTTCTTGTTCAACATGTTAAACAAGAAAAGCGAGTGTGAAGAAGAAAAAAAAAAAGGCTGTCAAGCAGATAAAACTGATTACAGTGCTTATCTGATTCATGGGGGTAATTATGATGGTAATGCAATTGAAAGAGCAGTGGAGATAATACAAAACTTCCCTGCTGCCAAAAACCCATGGCAGGTGATGAAGAGATAGACGGCGACAAGAACTGAACTGTGTTGCGGGAGACAAAGCAGGCTTGGCATGAATTCACAAAGCATACCACATACCAAACATCACAGGTCGGTACCCACAGATCACTCCTGAGAATCTACTGGGATATCTGAAAGCATCTAATTTGGGAGAGAGTCAGTTGTTTCCGGTGAAGCAGTTCAAGTCTCTTCATGCTTTTTTTTTTTTTTTTTTTTTTTTAAGATTTGGCCAATAGCACAAGCCCTTTGCTTGCAGGTCTTAGTCATTATAGGCCTCTGTAAGCTTGGACAATCCCCTCTTCCTCAGCCTTCATGTGGGATGTACCCTCACTCTGAGCCTCTGTCATTCTGCTGTTAGTGTTATTGAGTTACTGTCTACTTACTGTCACTAACCCCACCAGGCTTAAAGCACGGGGATCACAGTGGCATAAATGGCTTTTTATGAATCCTTTAAAAACAAATATCCAGCTCTACTGGATATTTGATCACTTCAGCCCAATATATATCTATATATATATATATATGGTTGGAGTGATCATATATCATTCCCTCTGTTCATATTTTATTGATCATTTCAAGCTGAAATGATCATCTTGTTTTTTGTTTCTTAAACCATGCAAAGAGGATAGTCCAATGCTTCATGCACAGTCTAGAAGTGACCCCAAGCGGTCATGTAGCTTTTTACTGAATTAGTACACAAACAGGTCAGACTACTGTTCCACTGGAACCATTTCAAGCATTTGTATAAGATGAGCTGAAGTACTGCTATCATTGGCCCATCACTATGACACTTGAGTAGCAGCTGCATATTTTTGTTTTGTAGTGGCACATATCTGAGATGTATATATGGCGTCTCTAAGTTGCAACAGAATTTGTTGCATGCCAGATGAAGTCCATGCCAGCCTTTCTTAGCTGGAGATCACATTGCATGTTTTACAGTAGCAGACAGTTTAAAAAAAAAAAACAATGCTAACCATTGAAACACAAGACAGATATGCAGTTTGGGTATCGGGAACATTGCAACCATTTTGTGGCATTGCTTTTTAATTGAATTAGGTCCATCAAAGTTGATGTCTGGACCATCTGTAGGATAGACAGAGGCAAGAAATAGAGGAAATGTCCTGTGATTGACAGTTGTGTGGACAAAAGTGTCTTCTTGACATTAGAGGAGAATGGCCACGCTGGTTTGAAAAGAAACAATAGCTCAAATAACGTCTAGTCAGGGCCAAAGTATGTAACAACATTTGTAAACACATGAGACATCACACATTGGAGCAGATGGGCTACAGCAGCAGAAGACTACAACTCCTTTCAGCTCAGATCAAGAAACTGACGCTGCATTTCACACAAGCTTTTTCAGAAAGGGGCAAACAAACATGCTGGCTGTTCTGATGAGCGTCAGCTGCAACATTCATATGGCAGGTTCAGAATTTTCAAGAAATAACATGAAACCCTGAGACTCTGAGACCGTCCTGCTTTGTGTAACAGCTCAGGTTGCTGAAAGGACTGTTGTGGTGTGACAATGAGCTCCACTCCAGTAGCCTCCACAGTCCCCAGATCTCAGCAACAGGACATTTGTATCATGCAAGTGTAGCAGACAAAGCTGCATGAACTGTGTCATATCAATGGAGACCAAACAGTTTCTCATACGTTGTGAAGTTCGTGCGATGAAGACTTAAGGCAGTCCTGAAGGTAAAAGATGGTCCAAACAAGGACTTACAAGATGCACCCAATCAAGTGACTGGTGAGGGTCTACCAATAAAATTGAAAAAAAAGCCATATATCTGGGATACAAATCCTCTCCAAAACTAGAAATGCATAATGAATATACCCACTGATGCATGATCAGACTTTGGTGTTATGGTGCAATTTGGTTAAAATTCCAGGGAATCTGATATGATGTGTTTAGTTGGTTTTCAAGGTGGCAAGAAAACAAGTTCTGCACTTAAAGGAATCATACGCAAATGTATTTTATTTCATATCCCCAAATGCATGAAATAGCATCATTAACGCTGTAAAAGAAATTATGCTAAAGTTGTATTTGTAACTCCATTTAAAACAGCTCTACAGTAACTCCAATGGAAGAGCTCAAGGCAAATAATCTGAACAGTAGAAGAAATAATTCCTAAGCCTTTTTAGGAAAAGATATATTGAGTCAGAAGTCTGTGTCAAAATACCATTAAAGTTCTGCAACGCTGTATGACAGCAGAAAAGGATGGACAGACACCTCTTAGTAATTTTGTGTTTACCGGGTTGTGTTTGCGTGCGCGTGTGTGTGTGTTTGTCTTGGTCCAGGCTAAGACTTTGAAGGCTACTTGTTTGGATTCAGCAGACGGAGACAATCCTCTGGGGAACTGACATCATTAGAGCTAAGAGCAGGTCCCACCTCCTCTTCAGCTTCCACGAGAAAAGGGGAGAGGAGAAAGAAAGAGATGAGGAGAGGAGGGCAAGTTTAAGCAATGCAAGGTCACGACTGCTGCACAATTACCCTGGCAGTATTCTGCCCTGGAAAGCCAAAGCCCCTGACTTTTCACCCTGCCAAGGTTGCCCAGGCCGCTCCCCTAGACAATTAGCCTCCCCAAATCCTCCTGTTTTCTCATTCAGCGCTCACCCACCTCCCCCCGTCTCCACCTCCTCACTCTGCATTGCGCAGTACATTTTCTTCTCTGACAAACCAATAACTCTCCAACATGGATTCAAATCTAAACAAGCATATTTGTTAAACTAACCAAAGCCAAAGTGTGTTTGTGCATATAACGCTACGTATGAGTCATCAGTTGCGGATTGGGAAGGGGGTCATGTCGAGCACAGGGACACGTTGTAACAGGGATGTTATTTCTGAATGTGGGTCATCTTTGACTACATCATCACCTTAGGTAACTCTGCTACGTCATGTTTTGAAGAAACAATGTTTAGTGGAGAGTTTTAAAAAATATGCTGCTCTCGTGTATATTGTCCATATTTCATGTAGCTGAAATTCTGCTTTCATTTATCTTGGACTATTGTAGCTGCTTTATTCCAGTAGAACCCAGATTACATCCTACATTTGGAAACTTTGACTGGGACTAGGGCTAAAGACTTACCGAGGTACAAGTCAGTATCAATAATTCTCTATTGATAATTAATTTTTTTTTTTTTTCTTTCAAAAACCTAAAATATCACCAAACTGGTGCCGTGATATTTCCTGTGTTATCCACAATTTTCCCTCCGCGGGGTCCTTTTCATGGTTAAGCAGTTGTAAGTCATGGTGGCACAACCTTAATCTGCTGCTGTGATTTTTACTCAACAGGTTGTGACCAAAGAGTGAGTGAGTTTCTTAGGTTACCACCAGAGGTTGAGCGGTTAAAGTTTTTCCCCTGCCTGCATCTCCCAAAATGCTGTGCGGTTCTGCATCGAAGTTCAGTGAATATTCAGTTTTTTGGTATTGATCACATGTCTATTGCCGTATATATTACTGATTTATTGTCCAGCTTTGACTGGGACTGAAATACAGCATGTGCAATATAATACTAAAATAAATTCACTAATAAGTGCCACTATTAAAGTAATCACATTTTGGCGTATAACATTTTGGATCTTTGGATGATTTTGAAGCCACACCAATGTCTGTCTTAGCATTTATTTTAATTAATTAATTTATTTATTTATGTTTTTCGTAATAAACGAAAAACCTTCTAACTAGATTTCATTCTGCTGTTTAAGCTTTAATGACCTTGGAGGAAAGATGGAGGACTTTTGAGATCTTGAGAAAGCAGCGCTGTTTTTTTTTGTTGTTGTTTTTCTTCAAGTTTTCTCTATTCTTGGTCATTTGAGACACAAGAGAGTATGATGTGAATGTAGAATGAATAAATATTAAATAATTATTATCCCTATTAACAGAATACCACCGCAAATGTGTGCATGCAATGCAACAAGCAGTGCCTGTCAGATCCTCTAACATCACAAACATGCTCACACACACCCGCGCACACGCAAGCACACGCAAGCACACGCATTCAGCACGGCCCAAATCCCAGCACATGTCAGCATTTTGAGGGATCATATAGATGCTAATGCAGCCATGTAATTGCAGAAGCAGTAGATCTGTTCTCTCCAGGCTGGATGCTGTCATGTCGACGGCTGATTCCATCTGCCTTTCATCATTTCTTTTTTTTTCTCTCTCTCTCTCTCTCTCTCTCTCTCTCTCTCCAAAAACCTGATTTCCATACCAATCCAAAGCTTCAGAATCCTCTCATCTTATCTGCTCCACTCTTCACACTTTCCTCCTCCGTCTGCTTTTTCAAAAACTTCCTCAGCAACTTGCCTCTGCTAGTCCTCGTCAGGAGTGAAGCGGCTGACAGCAAAGAGGCAGATGTCACTGGAAAAACTCACAGAAATGACACGGAGGAAGCTTCCTGCATCGTCTCTGTTCTCCTTCCACTTACTCCTGCCTATCTGCTCACCTGAAGGCTGAATCTATCCTCCTCTCACTTCTCTCTCATCTGACATGCAGCAACCCTTTCTGGATGCATTCTCCATTGATTTTACACTCAACCTTGCCCTTCCACCCCAGGCTTAGCCAACTGTTCTTCAGTCCGCCGCTTCCTTCTCACTTCAAGTTAACTCTTCTGAGTTTGCTCACATTGCACCCTTTGAACTCCACTTGTCCTCAGCAACCTTAATATTTTTTTTATCTTAGTTTGACATCTGTTCCTTGAACTTTCCACATTTTGTCCACTTATAACTTCCTTTTTGCCTCTGTTGGGTATTTAATGTGATAGATCACATTAAATACCCAAAAATATTTAAAAAATGTATGTTTTTCAAACATTTTTTTTTCTTCATAAATGAAAATCTGAAAAGTGTGGCTTTGAGTTGGATTTAGTCCCAATTTCTTTAATACTGCTAATTAAAATCCAGTTCAATTAGTAATATTTGCCAACAGTGTCATCATGAAAACCAAGAAACACTCTAATAAAGCTTTAATCAATGGGCAGGATTGTTTTTTGGCAAAGCATTGAACATATGAACATAGGAATTTTAAATACCCCTCATTCGGAAGTTATAGTTTCATAGTCTTTTTATTTTAGGGCGTGACAGGAGATGTCGGTGTTCAGTCCTGCATCATGCTCAGTTGCACGAGGAACATGTTAGTGATAATAATGACTACGTGACAACCTGTCCTGAAGTAAAGTATGATGTTTTACCTTGCGAAACAGAAATGAGAACCGATAGTGTTTTTATGATTTTATGAAACCCACATCTGTGTTTCTGCAAAAAAAAACCAAAAAAAAAAAAAACACAAGCTTCGCAAATGTAGATGTCAATAAAAGATTCTTTGGATCCATTTAATTCCTCATAAAATCCCAACTATGTGCTTTACATTATGCACTGTTAGTGTGTATTAAAGAGTATTTCTCAGATATTATATTCAGCGGAGCGTTTGGACCCTCTGTCTTTGATTCCATCTTAACTTGAATGTGCTTAAGCCAAAAAAAACTAGAAAATGCAACCACTCAAACATTTATGGTCTGTCTTGTGTTTTTTTTTTTTTTTTTGCATTTCAACTCACATGCAAGAACACGCATTCAAATAAATCCATTTGAGTTCGACAGTACACGCACACGCACGCACGCACGCATGCGCACACACACACACACACACACTCAGCTCCTCTTCTTCATCTAACACATAACACTTCCTCCAGAATTTACTAGCAGTGTGTGCTGTGCAGGCATGAGATAACGTCCCAGAAGTTTTCCAAGGGCAGAAAGTGCGCTCTGAGCTCTCAGACATCAGAGGGAAGCCGCACCGCCGAGCCGAGGCTGATTCTCTACATGTGTTGCATCTGCCTTCTATTAAAAAGCCAAGAGCACTCTGGCTGCTTCTCCTGGTCTCTCGCTCTCACTCTCTGCCTGCAAACTACCTTTCTGACTCGCTTCAACCTCCTCTCCTTCTTCTTTCTGATTCTCTCTTAAAACTTCTCCCGTTTCATCTTTTTTTTTTTTTCTCCTTTAAACTCGCGGTTCTCTCTGAACTCATGGTTTATCTCCTAATTTTGGTAGATAACTTCTGACACAGTGTGACAATTTAAATTAGAGGGGCGTTGTGTTTTCTCCCCCCTCAGTATTTGGAATATCGGAGATTAATGTCGTTTTGTCATTCACTTTACTGTGTTTTTTTTTTTTTTGTTAATGTTAAATTTAGTAGTTTCTAAAATTGAAAGAAAACAAATTAAAATCATATCTCACTAAATACCAACCACCAAAGTTACTCAAGCGTCATTGTCACATTATTGGTACGTACATTTTCTTAGGTAAAGCTAAAACTTTTCCCACTATGAAAAGGTTAGTTTAATTATTTCCCATATGGTTTGTCACATCTATGCAGAGCATCACATACATGTGTTTATGGATGGAGCCTTTGCAACTTATTCAGTCGAGGTTTCAAAAAACAGCTCGGTTAGGGGTCTGCAACAATCTTTTTTTCATGCCTCTCTTTATCATTTCACTTGCTCTCAGTCCTGACTTTGATGCCATTGGCCTTGAAATCCAACTCAATACGTAAGATGTTTTTGGCTGTATGTGGCTCCGTATTAGACTGCTTTTCTTCTTGAACTTTTACTATTAGGACAAACCTGTTTCCTAATACTGCTTCACCTGTCTGGTTCCACAGGGCTCAGTTGGTCATTTCCTTTCAGGTTTTATGTCGATGACATTCAACTTTAAGTTTGAAAGATGAATAGTCTGTCCTCCTTAGCCTACTGGTTAACCCAGGTTAGTGACTGACTTTCTTGTCTTGAAAGCCAGCTCAACCTGAGTTACAGCAGTGCCCTTCATCTCCGTCTGACATTTGAATTGGCCTTGAGTTTTTATTGAAATATCAAATCTGTTTCTAATCAGTGTTTCTCACATTGAAAGAACATTTTTGAATAGCACCATATGGTCTCCTGTACAGGGAGAAACCATTTGCACTGGCTCCTAATATAATTTAGAGTTCATGTTGAAGTGTTCATATTGACCAAAGTGATTGGTCCAATCACTTTTGGACCAATCACACTACTTGTGGTAATGTGATTAGTACGGGGTAGATGTTGTACCCCATACTATATTAACAACAAGGCATCACATAGCGTTGTCATGGTGCCACAACTTTCGCGATGGCTAACTTTTTTTTTTTAACATAATCTGTAAATTATTTTGTAAAAACAGTTAAAAACGTTCTTGTTCATCCAGGGTTGTTCTTGAAGTTCATTGATTTCCATTGGTTTGTGGGGCTTTTCTTCATTATCCTGAAATGGTGTTTGACCATCTGTGAAAAGAGCTTTAATAATAAGTTGTACTTATGTTACAATTTGATGCTTTGCAGCATGCATGTGGGACATTGGCTCCACATTATAGTTTTTCAAATTGCTCAAATGCATAAAATTTGCTGGTCAATTAATCATTTTTATGATTAATTCTCATCATGGTAATCTATAAACTGCCTGCATATGTCTTTGTGCATTAAACATTTGAGTTACAGCAGGATGTGTTTCTTTTAGTGGCTCTACGTTCTTCAGAGATAAAGGAAAGTGTGAGGCGGAAATCAATAATAAAATTTTATATTTTATATTCGGCTGCAAAACATGAATATTTTAAGTAACCAAAACATTTTAATGTTAAACTCATCCGCGTTTGTTTGTATTGGTATGAAGTGCTTCATAACCTGAGACTCTTTTTAGAATTGGTGCAGTGAAAGTTGTCCTGAACAGCACGGTTCTGTAAAAGACCCAAATTAAAAGCAATCGTTGCTACAATAGAAACTTTAAGGAACCGAAACAAACAATGTCTTGGTGAGGAGTGGAAAATTTTTGATTAAAATTCTGTCGCCAAACGTGGCACATCTGTGTTGATTAAAAACCTCATTCAGTTTTGGGACAGAGTCTGAGTTTTTTTTTTCTCATAAAGAAGCAGAGAAGAGTAATTCTTCTATGTAATCGTCTTGAGCAGACATCTCGTGTCTGTTTTTTTATGTTCTTGTTTTTAAGTAAAGAATATAGCAGTTCTTGGGCTGCACTTTTACGTTGACAAGATTGGTCACATAAAGACTTGTAAACCCTGTGAAAATACTGCTACTGCTAATCACGTGACGCTAGCAATGCTAAAAGCTAGCATCGACTAAATGGTAGCATCTGCTTCAAAGCACATATTTCAGATTGTCAAATCAACACCATTTTTATGTAAACATTGATCAAATATTTTCTCTTTTTATGCTGCTGGATGATTTGAATTGATGGCTGAGTAACAGGCTTCATCTGAAGATGCTTAAAGCAAGCAGCTTTCAAAAACATGCAGGGCAATTTGCCTTGAAGACCAGGGTTATGAGCCTCTGCCCTAACCAGAAGGCTAATTAAAGTATCTGGCTTACCTAAGTGAAAAAAATAAATAAATAAATCGTCTAAGGTTAGTCTGTTCATCTACCACAGTTTTTAATCAGTTGCTCATTTCCTTCAGCCCACAGTCCTATCTTCAGTGTTTAAATTATGGCAAGCTGAACGACAGCCAGTTTGAACCTGTGTGTGTTTGCGGGGGGTGTGTGTGCGCTGGAGTTTGGCGGACTTGTTAAAAGGAGCCTTTTTGCAGCACTTATGTCGGCTTCGGCTGATAATTATTTCAGATTACATTAGAGGAAATTAAACATTTCTTAAAGTACGTGTGAGGGTGACAAAGTTATCGAGTGCAGACGGAGGAGAGAGTGTGAATGTTACACGTTGAGAATTGTAATTTTTTCGATTGCTAATAAGATCATTTTCAAGTGTTAAAAAATAATTAGTGGCGGCAGATCGGTTGAGTAGAATGGTCGGTTTGGTGCCACGTTCAACACTGATGGAAATTATTTTAGAACGACTTCAGGTAAAAAAAAAAAATAGAAGTTTAAGACATTTAAATAAAACATTTAAAAATATTTCTTTAGATCATGGATGCTAAATACTGCTTTACAAAGCAATTTAATAAGAACAATAATGACTAAAATTTGTCCATTTTCAATTGAACATTTTCTTGCTGACACGATGCATACAATGGAGTTAAAAGAAATTTGAAAGGAAACTGTATTTTCGATGGCATGTATTTTCTATGCATTGTGTGCATTCAGTTCATTCAGGCTGCAAGAAAGTGAGAGAGAGCAAGACTTTCAGGAGATAACAGGGAGTTTTATGACCAGCAAAAGTGTAAGTTGTTGGAATTCAAAATGTTGGCTCGCTTTTGGAAATCTGAGTAAAAGTGAGAGATTACCCACAGAGAGCACTGTTTACCAATGATAACATCCCTGACCCTGAACTCGCCAACTGCTTAAGTGGACTTGAACAATGTAAGAAGTTTAAATCAGTTTAAAATGTCAACTCTTTAATCAATACTACTAAACCGATGTTTCACATTGATTGATATCAGTGCAACATCTTCTCATCTCTCCATCATCCACTATGAATATCTCACCACAAGGAGGCTAAAAAAATCTCTTAAAGGTAAATTACTACCGGCTGACATATGTATCAGTGCATCAAAACCCTAAAACCACAGATTAGAAATCAGTCAGAACATCCTGTCTCATTACCATTTATAATAATAATAAGAATAATAACAATATTTGATTTTCTTTTACTCAGTTATCATGCATCTTAAGGTGCAAAATGTAATGGTTTCTTTAATGTTATGACAGTTTTTGAGTTCATGTTGTGTAAATCTGTGTCCGTGCTCACATATAGCGGTTTCAACATCTGTCTGGCTCGCCGAGCTGTCCTACCAGCAGACTGCTATCAGCTGATAAGAGTGTTTACGTCTGCCTTATCTCTGTCTGTTTAAGTGTTGCAGCCTGTTACAGAAATGAGATGAGAGATGCAGCGTGCCTACACTGCAGTGAAAGCAGTGACAGAAACCAAGCACAAATGATGGTGGAGCAATATGAAAATGGCAAAATTTAATTCCAGCTAAGGGGAAGAATACTAAGCTGCTACTTTAATAAAAAATAAACAAGCTCAAACAATATTTTTAGACCCTATATTTTTTTTCAGGAAACAACTTACATTTCTGTGCTATTGCTGTTGGACTAATTGTTCTCATTTTTTTTTTACTGGTAATTCTGGTAACATCTGTTTTGTTGGGAATCACAGACATTGAATTAGATCACGTTTGTGAAATTTTACAATGCTGATAATGAAATGTGTTAAAAAAATTATTTTCCATGACAAAAGAACGTGTTGTAGAATTGCGTTTTCTGTTTCTTCATTTGAAGGTAACACCTATTTTCTGAAGCAGCCGGTTTGTAATTGAAAATGTTAGCAATTTTCTTCACATTACATTCATTTGTAAACACACCTGGTTACAAATCTACATAACTAGTTACATGAATGAAAGCCACATGCACACCAAGCATGCAGATGATTCTCATGATCAAAGGATACTTTGATATTTTTTTTTGTTTTTGTTTTGTTTTGTTCTTTAATTGCGTGCAAATCAAAGTACAACTGGAATTGCTTGAAGCAATAGATAAAAATATATATAATAAAAGTATAAATTCTTGCATTAACCCAGTTAGATTTTATTAGTAAGTTCAATCTTTTTGAAACTACCTACAATGCTGATGATATGCACAAACATACAACTTATATTACTGGACCAAGAACCAAGAGTGTAGAGGGATAACAATAATAGGTTATTAGCATTTTGACACCACTAGCTTAATGGCTGCATGTAGCTTTGAGCGTGCGTCTTCCCTGATGTTCGACTGAACCGGCTTTGGGGGTGAGGGGCGGGGGAGGGCTCTGCTCTGCGGTCTTGTGCTTATCAGTGCAGGGCAGATATTGTTCCTGTGGTTCAGGCTGTCAGGTGAGGTGTGCTTGTGCATGTGCGCGTGTGCGTGTGTGTGTGTGTGTGATAGTTGCATTTCTCGGTGAACCCCCAGGACAGGTGCTGAGGGATGGTTTTGTATTTGGAAGCAGGTGCACCTCCTTTTCCCCCCTTGTTCCCTCATTCCCCTAGGAGGCATATGGTGAGAGTGATTGCAGAGACCCGATGCCCGCGGGGATGGCTCCTCCTCCCCTGCTCATCTGTTCTGGATGGGGCCCTGTGGGACACTCTGGGCTCTCCTGGGGTCTCCGTTGGCTGCGAATCAGACCCTCGCTTTCAGGTTGACTTCTTTGTTGCGCCGCTGGGCAGCTGCGCTAGCTGCCCTGTCAGCTTTACACGCCGCAGCGTTCTGTACAGCAGCGTGGAGGGGAGGACAAATGCCAAATGGCTTGTAGGTCACACCCTCTGATTTGTTTACACCAGACCTTCTTTGTACATATTGTTGCCTCTAATCTGCTGACTCCAGCTTCTGTTGTCATTACTCGGAGTAGAGTCCCATCTTGCTGCGATTTTTCACAAGCTCATCTCGCAAATGCGATGCGGTTCAGAGCAGGGATGGGACTCTCGTATTAGGATAAATTGCAATGAAAACAAGCCTGTTGCAATAAGCAATAAATCGATTAATGGATATTTTATTTTTCTTGTCTCTCAATGAAAAAATGGATGACAAAAGTCATCCATTTTGCTCTTTTTTGAAGGACAATTTGGTTTACAGAAACCTCAGCATCCATGTTAATTGTGGTTTCAGGATTTTGTTCATGTTGGATATTTAAAATGTTTAAATATCCAATTAAAATGTATTTATATGTGAAAGGGTGAACTTGCATTATGATACAATTTCCTTGAAAATAGTCTTGAAACAGCGATGTTATCGTTTATCATAAAAACATCTGGAACAACTTATTGCCCAGAAAAAATTGTCACTGCGACAGGCCTAGATAAAAGTTTTATGATTTTATTGATTACCAATTGAGTCAAAAAAAAAAAATCTGGATAATATTATCCTGTGGGGGTTTTTAAAATTCAGATTCTTTAAAAACTTAGACTTGATCTGTTTAGAGCTGATTTTGAATCACAACGTATGAAATATGGACCAACATATTCGATGGGTTTTGTTGGTCTTGGTGATGGATTTTGTCAAAATGTAATATTTGTCCCTGGTTTCTCGGCTGTTGACTGTATGATGGTTTTGTGACTTCTCGTTCTTGTGTCTCTATGATGTAAAGCACTTTGAACCGTACTTGTTGCTGAAATGTGATTCACCAATAAACTTGATTGATTTGCTTTTTACATCTGAATACGAATAACCTGCAAATCCCTAGTTCACAGTAGAGCTGGGGAGGCGCACAGGTGGACATTTCAGGCCTTGTTGCCAAACGTGCATCTCTTTCTCTGTGGTAATTTATTATAAGGCGAGCCCGATGAATAATGTATGATTAAAAGACTTAATGGATACGCAGGGACCCATCAAAATAAAAGTAAAAATCCATTTGCTCTCCCTGCTGTAAATCCACCGACCTGTCCTTGGGCTAATTTCCATCCGCGGCATTGGGGAGGCGTACGTTTGGAATTTGATGAAATGGGAGATGCTTAATTCGTAGAGAAAAGAAACGTCCGTGAGGGATCTCGCCGTGACACGCAGGTGAGCAACACACCCACAAACACGGATCTCTCCAGATGCATCCGTTCTTCGACACGCTCAACTCGCCGGCTCTGTTCGTCTGCAGCCCGGTCCCCCTCACCCCCTCTTTCTCCAAGCAGCTGCCTCTTCTGCGCCTGAACAAAATGAAGGCAGATGAATCAATTTGGCCTGTGGCCCTAAAGTGCACTTGTCTGTGCCCCAGCTTGGGCGTGGGGGATAATGAGCCAGTAGATTGAGCTGGTGCCGCAGCCCGGCACTAAGCACCGAGGTGTCTCCGCCTGCCACACCACTGGGCCGCCCTCACACACACACACACACACACACACACGCGCACACTGCTGACGCCTCCCTGAGCAGCAGCAGCAGCTTGTCGCCGGGTTAATAGAGGTGAGGGTCCTTTGCGCAGGACACTTTTCAGAACAAATTAGAGAAATGATCTGTATCCGTCATCTTCAGCTTCTTCCCGAATCCCTTTTTTCCCCTTCTCTTCCCCCTCCTTGTCCTGCGCCGGCGAAGCTCCAAGAGCAGCGTCGTAGCTTGAAAAAGAAGAAGAGCATCGAGGGAGCATGAAAGGAAGGAGCAGGTGGGAGGGCGAGGTCCAAGATCCTAAAGTAATGAGGATTGACACCGGGACAAGAAGGAGGCGCAGCTTCCCCTCAGTGCTAATGACAGGTCTTGGCAGCCAAGGAGAGTTGAGGCAGAGCGAGAGAAGAAAGGGAGAGGAGTGAGGTCAGAACTAACAGGCTCTCTGATCCACGGAGGAGGACGAGGGGAGACCACACAGGCCTTCTGATGCCCCCTCACTCCCTGCGCCCCCCGCAAAGTGAAGGAGGAGAGAGGATCAAAGGAGCAGGACAACAAAGCTTCACCCTGTAGCCTTCAGCCAGCTCCCTGCTGACAAGCTGCGGATTGATTGACACCGCAAGGGCAGCGAAGGCAGAGAAGGGAGGGCCAGCCAAGCCGAGCGCGTTCTGATGTGAGCCGTCTCTGCCCGGTGTAGGCCGTACTTCACAGGGGGTCTCTGTAACTTAACCCAGGGTTAGAGTATTATAAATGTACAGACCTCAGCCAGCATTACTCAACTAGGGGGAAATTAAGATGCTGGAGGGTCCTTTGAAGATAATTAAAGAGCACAAAGCAGCGGCCTCCAGAGACAGACTGCAGACACGTTCAATACCGAGACTAATGGAGCTAATTTCTAGTACATTATTCATGTAAAACCCAAGCCTTTACTTAGCTGTGATTTTTTTTTTCTCTCCCTTCTATTTAACATCTATAGACTTAAGTCGTACCCATCATGTTCAACCCTCCTCAACACAAACACAATTACTCACATTCATTGCTTTGCCCTGATTAACCTTGCCCGACTGCTTCTTAAGAATATCTCTGTTTAAAAGGAACGTTAAATAAAAATCAAAAAAATCCCTAACTGCGAATTTCTTAAACAACTCATTAGTGAATGAAGCCTAACCAAAGCCTTTCCACTGGTTCCAGAGTTACAGTGAAATCTCTGAATGAGCATGAATGCCCCAAACATGTATTTTACTCTGTACATTAGTGTAGAAGATGACCTTGGCTGGTTTCGTGGTGCACAGCTCGTTGTGATTTTTTTCAATTTGGGAAAGAAGTTTAAACTTTTTTTCCCTCAGCGCTGACGAAACTAATCTGTTGTCTGCTGATGAGTAATTCAGTACAAAAACAATGTTGTGGTGGATTTCAACCATAGGCCAGAAAAAAAAGCTCATATTACTTTGCCTATTTTTACTTGCAAACCTTTAGACGTTGATACGAGTTTCGCCAGCATTTTTAAAGATGGGGATGTACGGGGTGCCAGTGCTGCCAAAATCCTTGGCCATTGTGTTGGTTAATGGGCCAATTGCAAACTTCTGCAGGATAAGTCAAAAAAACTGAATGATTGCCTCAATTGTGACAACCGGGATTGTTTCAAACAGAAACAAGTTCATTATTATTATTATTATTATTGTTAAATTTTTTTGGTCACATTTTGGTCGCATTCAATATTATTGCTGCCAGGAGGAATGTTTAAAAGATTAAACTATACAATAAATATACCAAATATACCAAATCTTATAGTGTTCAAGACATAAAAAACTCATTTGAATGAATTAAATTAGAATTTCGATGTTCTACTATTTACTTTTTTTAAATAGGGAATGATCACACCTCTCTCAAACACAAACATCCTTTCATTTAATTAAATTGTAGTATTTAGCAAGATCTATATCGTCCTATCCCATTGAGTGAATTTGTCTGGTGATGAACTTTGAACTATCAATGAATCTACAGTTTTCCTCTAAAATCTTAAAACCTTGTGCCTGCTCTTAATTTGAAGTGGGACAGGAGTTGTTTTGTTGACTGAATTGGATAATAAAGACTTGCGGTCTGTCTGGCTGGCAATATTCGGTTTATAGAAGCACTTAATAAGCCTCCACTTCTTTTAAATAATTTGTGTAAAAACATTTTGGCTTGGCACTAGAAAGAAAGAAAGAAAGAAAAAAAACGCAGACAAAATCCAAACTATTTGTAAGCCCTCGGGGAGTTCCATCCTTGGCTAAGCCTTAGCCGCTAACAATGCTGATGTTAGAATCTGCTTCACTGCGATCAGCTCCAAATTAAAGGCCTATTTTACATCATAGACGTCTCCTCTGATGAGTAACTGTATTGTTAGAACAACACTAAAAGGAAGAAAGAAGAACCCAGGCCAATTAAGCACCTCCCCAGACAGGAAGTTAGTCCCTACATAATCACAGGCAGTCTGGATTGCCAGTCTTTTGTCAGAGTTTGCGAATTCCTTCCCAGATCAATTGCCATTCTGTTCCATTGAACTGCAGCTTGGGGAATGGTCTTTGCACGCTGCATCATTAACCTAGATGCCTAATTAGAAGCTTTGCTCTGATCAATTGCCAAATTGATTGCGGACGTGGTAATGTACCCCCAGGGCCCTGGAGAAGATGAAAACACTTTGGGTACCTTCAGGAATTTGTCAGCAATACCGATGGTGGGTAAACAAAGTAATCAAGAACAACACTTGACACCGATGTGACACCGACTGTACCTCGAAGCTCTGTCTCTGCTGATGTGCCTGCTTGCCTTCCTGCCTGCCAAGGAGGATTGCTCTCTTTGTGCTCCCTTTGAGAGGAGGAAATCAAAAGGGCCACCTTCTATTTTGAGATTCAAGAAGTGATTAGGCTGACAGCAAGTCTAGAGAAACTGAGAAAGGCTGAGGGAGACGCGGTTAGATGTGGAAGTCAAACCTGATTAGGGCCACCTGCCAGGTCTATCTTCCTTCCATCACTACTTCCTGATTGCTCGGTAGGAGCTCCTCCTTCCTTCATCTCCCCCTATTTAGCCCCTACACTATCACTATTGACCTCAGCGGACTGCCAGTGCCCCTTGGCCAATCAGCGTGCAGGCCTTGGCAGCAGCAGGGTAATTAAAAGTGAATTGTCTGCTTGGCATGTACGCTGGTGAGCACAAGGGTAGGCAAACACTTCCTCTCTCGGCTGCCCTGTCTTCCCCCTCTTCCCCAGCCAGGTGGTAGCGTACAGGACCTGTCAGATTAGCTGATGACCCTTTTAATTCTAGCCCAGCCGGGGGCCATAATTGATATTTACCAGGAAAGGTTAATTGTAGCAGTGATCTGCTTAAATTACAGTGGAGATCAGGAGACCGGGGCCAGACACCACACTTGCCACCGGGGGAGCTACTACACGCTCACTGCTAGTCAAATGGATTACGCCCCACAGTCATCACTGTTGTACGCCAAGATGGAGAAGCAGAGAGAGGCATTTTCATTGGCCACTCCACATCAGCGCCGGGTCCCCCTCGCCGAGTTCGCCCACCTCCCATCTGGCTGGGAATTTGGAGGCACGCCAACTGTGTGGCTTGACAGGCTGCAAGAAAGCGAAGCGTTTATTGTCAGGGTAACACTGATGCGGGTCAGAGAACATGCGCTCACTTGTATGGTTATGTTTAACAAAACAGACGCACCCAATCGTATGTACATATAAATCAATCACATTTATGTGTAAAGCACATTACAGCAACGAGGCAGTTCAAAGTGCGTTACATCAGAAAAGCACAAAAATCAGCAATTGGAACATTACATTTTGCAAAGTGCCGTCATTACAGATCAAAATGTGTAATGACTTGCACAGCCTTCTTTAAAAGGCAAGAAGAATTGAGATGGATGAAGGAGAACAAACCCTAAACGTGAGACCAGAGCTACAATTAAAGGCATAGATCAATCATATTTAAACTGAAGTCTAAAGTTTATTTATGGTGAGCTATTTTCAAAGTAGGATGAACAAACCTGTCTGTCTGGTGGTAGCTGGTAGATATTTTTCAAATTTCCATTTGGAAAAAAAACAAAAAGACAACTCGTCTCTATTGTACTTATGCTGCATTGATAAGCTCAGTTGTTGTGGCTATAAATAGTACGTGAGAATAAAATAAAAGAGAGAGCTTTACGAACTATTGTTTTTGTTACTTCAGTGTGTTAATGACTGGTTGAGTAACCCTTATAATGGTGCACAATTATTTGTTGTGCACCATATGAGTCTACAACACCCTGGACAGGCCACTAGTCCATCACCGTGCTATTCAACTATTTAATTGTTGATAGTTAATAATAGTGAATTAGTGATTAAATAACAGCATGTGGGTTCCTTTGGTCTGTGGATCTGTAATGGTCGCTGTGTAAAATCTTTCTTTGTTTATTTGATTTTTTTTTTACTCCTTTTACATAGAAAAAAAAGCGAACTTTCCATTTTACAGTCAATGATTTAAGGAACACACACTTTGAAGTAGGTTTATTAGTGAACATGAAAGAAGAAACTGCAATGCGTGAAGACCAAGGAACACCACAGACAGGTCAGAGAGAAAGTGGAAGAAAAGTTTATAGCAAATGAGAATGTTTCTCAAGTGATGTACTTGTGTTTGTGACAGTATGATTCCTGCATCATGCAGTCACAGCCTTAGAATTACCTAAAAATAGGTATGAAGTAGTTCTTTCTTTCACTTTTATCGTTGTGGCAATAGTACCACAAAATATTGTGGTAAAAATCCATATTGCCCAACCACTCACTGAAGTTTGTGGCATTAAGATGACATTTGAAACGATTTAACAAATGTGGAGGATTTTTTTATGTTTTTTTGGAAGGTCATGTAAATGGTATGTTCCACTTGTGTACATGTTTGTTCATGTGTGATTATCGATACAGTTCTTTCAAAATTTCTTTCCTCGCGTGTCTTCGGCAGATCAAACCTTTGGCGCCGCGTCCGGTCAAGCTCAGAGAGGACGAGACTTTCCAAGAATTTAGTCGGCCGCACAGGAGCAACTCCAAGGAGCAGCTCAGCGAGGTGAGTCCCCTGAACAAGAACCTTCCCTTTATCCCCCAGACCTCCCACTGAGAGCTGCAGTTTTCATTCCCACAGCCCAAACCCAGAAACCCGTAAAATGAGAATTTGGACAGAGGCTGGCAGCACTGACTGTGCACCGAGGCTGAAATCAGAGGACAGGTGGTGTGGTGCTCTCGGCTCGCAGAGCTCCTGTGCATTAATAAGGAAACCGACATACAGGAAATGATTAAGGTGGTTACACAGCAACAGCAAGTTGGCCTCATGGTTAAACGTAGAGATGACTTAACATAAATCAGCCTGGTGCGAGCTGACCCCCGCCAACCCCCAGGATGGAACGAGTTAAAGAAACGCTCCAATTATCGCCTCACCGACATCCATATGCAAGCCCATTTAGTCGGAGGAGTAGGTGGCAAATCAGAGCGGAAGCCAGACATCGCCGTGGCGTAAGGCATAAAATAATGCAATTTAGAAACAGGGAAAGTAATGAGAATTTATGCAAAATCCCCAGCGTCTCATTTTAAAGAATGCAGAAATATGATTCTTAACTAATGCCTGTCAAGCAGGAGCCTCCCGAACCTACGAAACCTGATTGTTCGTTTAGCCAAAGAAAGCTTTCAGAGAAGGGCGGAAAAAACATTGGAGATTATTATTTTTTTTTTTTCCTGGAGAGGAGGAAAATGATGGAAACAACAAAGAAAATACAAACTCATTAGGTCCATTGTTTGAAGCTAGTCAGCATTTTAGCCGGGATACAAAGAAATGCCTTAAAAAGATTTTTTTTTTTTTAAATCAACCAGACTAATTTTTTTTTTTCAATTTTCATTCTTTTTCTTTTCTTTACTATGCTTCTCAGCTCCTTCTGCACAACACCCTCTTCCCTCCACTCCCTCCCCTTATGCTATTTCTCTCAAATTTGTATAAAAGGGTGTCTCTTAATGAAAAAGTCAGGAGGAAGAGGCGGGCTTGTCAGATAAAAGACCGGCGCTTGTTGACAGCTCTGACAGGGATATACGACAAGCACCGAGAGGGAGGGGGAGCGACTGGAAAGGAGGTGGGGGTGACGGGAGCGGCGGTTGTTGTGGTGATGGTTCTGGGTTGGACGCAGGGGGGGGGGGAAGGGGGGGCAGAGGGGAGGAGTTTGGGGGATTCACTGTTGAAAATTGCATGCTGTAATCGCAGACGGTGTTAGATGTGGCATGTCTCTCTAATCTGTTGCCAAATAAACGGCGGCCAGACGCTGAGCGTTGTAGCCATGGCATATCCATCCATCCATCCATCCATCCATCCATCCATCCATCCATCCAT